>JAGDQP010025085.1:0-27249 GCA_022664845.1 Lepisma saccharinum
AAAAATAACGTTCTCACCTCCACGGTGGAAGTAGTTTTCATTATTTTTAATGTTATATGGCTATGCATTTCGGAGCGGTTCGCTCCATCTTCAGGCAGAATACAAAAAAGTAAATTCAGTGTTACTGTTGTTTTTGTGTTTTTATATGTAATTGTATATGAATAAAAATGTTTTGATTATTCAATTGCACTCACTAAACACCAAACTACACTGTTTTGAAAGTATCGATTGTCAATTTTTAACAATGATGCTAAATTCTCAGGGAAGTTTTATTTTATAACTAATTATAGTTTCGATACACTTATGAATTAAACAACTAAGCAACATTAGCACTACACTACGTAAATAAACAGCTAAGAAAGCAAACAAAAGGAGAAAAATAAATGGTCAATGCTTACATCAAAACACGTCTGTTCGAAACCAAGTATTCCTTGAATAACATCTTCTGACGTCTCAAAAACTTCGCCGATGTCACGACACCACATGATCTGTGAATCTGTCATAACAACCTGTAAATACAATATAAAACTTTTTCAAATATACATGGAGTACCATCATCCTACTATTTTAATTAAAAGAAGGAAGAAGAATTTCGTTAGTATGTTCAGAAGAGGAGATGCTATTGCGTTTGTAAATGTTTATTAGCCTTCTCATTTAATCCGAAAAGAATTCAGCTGAGTACATAGAATCTATGACAAGTAGCAATGAAAACATTAAAAATAACAATGATCGATAGCATGACGACATGCCAGGACTATTTGTTTCCAACAAAGTCTTTATATTTGTTTATCAGATTATCTATAAAATGGATAAACCAATAATAACGAAATATCAAAGCGAAACTTAGTACACAGAATCTAATAGGGAAGATATTCCGATTTAAAATGAAGCCAACTTGTCGAAGGACTGACGGGACATCTTTCGATTGCTCTCGGATGACTATCACCAGAAGCTATCAACAAACACTGAAAAGTTAAGCTTCGTATCAAATAACTTTAGTGCATAGGTAGTGCCGGACATAGGTTTCCAGTAAATAGGAGTGTGGAATTTACTGTTTTCTCTTAATGGTTAAACCCAGAAAACAGATGGGTCTTGGTACTAATGTTCAAAAGTCAATTTTAATTTACGGGATTCACACTTTGGAACAACCTGAATCTTTTTGATATTCCAACAAAATATCATCAACGTAGCGCATATATTTGACAAATTTTAATTCAAGATTAGTCAAAATCTTAGTTCCAATACAACCCATAAGAATATCAGCCAGAATGCGGGAGACAGTACTGCTCATAGCAATAACGTTCTTTGGAATGTAGACTTGATCTTCAAATTGGAACAGGCTCGCAGTGAGACAAATAACTATTAAATTGGAAACTACCTCACTTTCCAGTGTTGAGAATTTGTTATTTGACAAAAAGCTCCCAGTACTAGAAATTGCTATTTCTTTAGGAATAGAAATGAATATATCAATTAGGTCAATGTAAGTTATATTATTAATATTATTTGAATTTAAAAAAGCGCAAAGTATTTTTGATTAACCTGCAGGTTGGATGATTTTGACAAGGTATGACTGGCCTAATTGAAACACTTAGTTTGTGAATTCGTGGTAAACTATTAATTACGGGAATAGACGAGTCCGGAATTATTAAGTTTGGGTAAACTTTAATCCACCATCAAGATTAACGTTAATCTGTCATTAAATATTTGGGTGAACTTAACTTGAATTGCCACTTAAGAATTTCACCAAAGACTCCAAACATCCAAACCAAACAGATTCTCTGTATCTTAAATTATCTATTTAGCCAAGTTTAACGCAAAAATGTGAAACGTATTTCCAAACAATAGATTTATGCTTTATGCTAAACGGTAGGAGAGAAAGCAAAAGGTGGTTTATTCTTAGCAGATAAGTGACTTTAAAGCTCTGCTACTTCCCACAGTCAGCTACGAACTTTCATCCTCCCTACCCCACACTGCTCCACGTGTCGAAGAAGATCTAACGAGTTTTATTGATTATCAAAAATTTACAATCTCCTAAATAACATTTAATTTATTTTTCAAAAAGGCCAAGGAGGAAACACAGGTGTGTCGCTTGTGCAAATTCAACGAACAGCAAGATTGGATTTGTTGCATTTTTCTGCTAGGGCCAATAAGCAATCAGTAATGGCGAAAAACGAACTCTACAACAATCTAACGTTATCTGATACCAAAAATACATTTCTTTTGCTTCAATAACATGACACAATTACTGTTACAGATTCAACATTGTGAGATACATGTAGTAAAATACATCTGAGAATGTTTATTATTGCTGGAATGATCCTATATCATGACGCCATCTTTGCACAAGTGTTCATGCTTGACTTATTTCTTCTATGGTACATTTTATAATAGAAATAAGACAAATTTATATGAACTGGAAGCCAATTGAATTTTCGTTAACAAATAAATACATTTTTCATTAATTTTAAATATTCGAGAGCAAATATTAAAATACCAGATTTGTAGCGCATACCGATAAGAAAATATTTAACATTTACCTTGTACAGAAAAGGTATCGCTGAGGTGCAAGTAAAATTCTAAAAATAGATGCTTTTCAGACGTTCACCTTCATATGGAAAGTTCGAAAACGGAAATTAAGAAGGTAACATTTACGTGTATAAGTAAGACTATTGGTAGATTTTGAACAAGTATATATACAATAGGTGAAATTTGAAGACTGAGGAAAGGAATTGTACTTACGTAGTATCTTGACGAAGATTACGTGCACAATTATACACTTAATAATATACACTATAAAGTAACTTAAAATGTTCGGCTTCAGCCACCCCCAATTGTAGAGAAGAAAAAGTTCAGTAAACACACGTGCACAATTGGAGGAGATATGAAAACGAATAGGCGGACGCCCATATCAAAAACAATTGACGACGTTCTGCGCGTGCGCAAGTATTGATGGGAAATGAGTTTTGGAAATGTTTTGTGTTCAAAATTGAGCTCGGTACAATAAATAATAATAAACACTGGAACTCAGTAAGGGTCCCTAATATCAGAAATTACTAAATTAATCACTCAAATAAAAAATAATAGACTAATAAGAGAAAGGAACACACACAGAACAATGTAGTGAGGAAAGTGGAATTCAGTATAGAAAACGCACCAAGGAAAAGTTAGATTTTGTATAGAAAACGGAGTCAGAGAAGTGAGAATGCATAACTTGTTTGATCTTGGTAAGTTTAGGACGAAATTGTATGATTAACAATGGATTTGAGAAATGTTCAAATTAAAAAAAAAAAAAAAAATGTTGATTGTTATGTGTTATGAAGAAAAACAAACTAATAAGAAGTTTAGTGTAATAGTTTCAAGATTTCTATCGTCAATATTAGTGACTTTTGAATGGTGGTGATTTCACCAGATAAGGAACGTAAACATACTAATTTATACAGGAATATAGAAGCTAGACTTAAGGTAATATGTAATTTAGTAATGTAGTTTGCATATTCAGTGATCGTAAAAGAATGGATGCTGCTGGTAACCCATTATTGATGGTGCTTGTTTTGAAAGTAAATACTGAAGTTACTGTTTTATATGCATGAAAAGCTGCATGGTAATTTGGAGAAAAAACTAATTACTTGTAGTGCATGAACTTTGATGGGTAATATCTACTATGACTGGAAATGGAGGTGCAAAATCATTAATATTGTGCGTGTTTGTTCTTACATTGATTCAGCAAGCACCAACCAAGGCTATCAAAACTAATTGTACTTTGATTTTCTGAATGCATGTGTAACTTATGAAACTTGTTAGAAAGGAAACTAATTGAATAAATACTAATCTAAGGATGAGAATAAAGCATTCTAGAAAGTTCTATAGAAGCAATAACTATTTTACGACTATTGATCAGTAGCAAGAAATTCACTACAAAACAGACAGTTTCCATATAACCATAATCCATAACCTATTCCCCAATACTAACACAGCCACACGTCATCTCTGATAAGATTTCTTTCAGGGCTTCAAAACTAAAGCGAAAACTGGTCTAAACCTGGAGTAACTTTTTTTCTTTCTTCTCTTCTAATCCACACCCACACATTCCCTCCTCCCTGCCCATTCACTTCCAGCTTTTACTAAAGCGTTTTCGATAATGACTACCACTTTTTGAGATTAGCTTTACAACCTACTCACTTCTCATCGTGTTTCCTGTACTATATCCCACTTTCTCTCACTCCGTTTTCTATACAAAATCCCACTTTTCCTGGGTGCGTTTTCTATATTGTATATTCCACTTTTTTCGACTGGGGTTTCTATACTGAATTCCACTTTCTTGACAAAATTTCCTTACTGAGTCCCAGTTTTTATTATTATTTAATGTACCCAGCTCAATTTTCAACACCAAATAACATTGCCAAAAACCGTTTCAGATTAGTACTTGCGCATGCGCAGAACGTCGTAAATTGTTTTTAATCTTGACGTCCGCTATTTGGTTTTCTTATCTCCTCTAATTGTGCAGATGTGTTCAGCGAATTTTCTCTTCTCTACAACTGAGCATGGCTGAAGACGTAATATTTTATGACTTTATAGTGTATAGTGTTAACTGTGTAACTGTACATGTGATATTTTCGTCAAGATAATACGTAAGCACAATTCCTTTCCTGCCTCTTCAAATTTCAACTATTATATTGTTTATCCGGTCTTCTCTTATATGTACTTTGACCAACACCCAGTCTCTCAGAAAAATCCTCTTGTTGATCTCCCATGATTGGCATGATAGAATTTGCACCGTTTGGACCCAGGACCGTTATCTATACTCTTCAATGAACCAGAAACACCTTAATAAGTTATCCTTCCTCTGTCACCGTGCTTTTTAAACCGGGTGTGCTCTGCCTCTTCCTCTCCCACACAAAAAGCACCAAGTTCCCTTACTTGCAGAACCACCATTACCATTACCTACCCCCTTAACTCAACCACCCAGTAAAAATAAACAATCTGCACTCACTACCCAGTCCTCAGAAATACCGGACCGACCAGGAAATACCACTGCTACCTCCATCGTAAACATATCCAGCCACAACCTTACTCAATCTGAAGCTGACATCCTCTCTAAAGCACTTACTTTTCCCCTTCCAAGCCGTACAATCACTTCCTATTGTTAAAAGATATCCTTTCCTTTGCCCGCGGACTAAGATGGCGCTATTTTTGGGCCAAAAATTCACCTATTCCAGGCACACCTTTCAATAAACTCCATACTAGCCTTGAACGCTTCCGCCCTCCCTCAAACATGGACCCAACTCCACTTCCTAGTAATCATCCCCTAGAACGTTATATCTCCTCTATTATCTCTGCCAGCATCAATAGTGAGTTCTCACATCAGATGGCCAACAAACCTAACTAACCCATAAAAAACGCAAAACCCTTGCAGCGCTACGTGAGAACCATGACATAATGGTCCTCCCAGCGGACAAGGGGTCCACTACAGTAGTCTTAGACAAAGCTGACTACCTCCAGGAAGCTTACCGCCAACTATCCGATCCCAACACCTACAAGCCCACCACCACAGACCTAACCCACACCAACAAACAGAAAATTTCAGATTTCATTACCGCTAATGGGTATATCTAAAATGTCCATAAAGTACCTAATCCTGGACAGTCCACGTAACCCAAACATTTACCAATTACCGAAGATCCACAAACCAGATAACCCAGGCAGACCCACTGTAGCCAGCTATAATTCCCCTACTTAACACATTTCCGTTCTCGTTGAGTCCTTCCTTCAACCACATGTTCAAGCCGTGCCTGTCTACATACGCGACACCTACCACTTCTTAGAAATCATCCATAAATTACCGCCTCTTCCTTCTGACATACTGCTTTGCACCATATATGTTACTTCCTTCTATACCAACATTCCTCATGCCCATGGCTAAGCAGCTTTGGAATTCTTCCTTAAGCAGAGACCCAAACCTCATAGCCCAACCACAGCTTTCCTTCTTAACTTAACCAACCTAGTTCTCACATGTAACAATTTCACCTTTGACGACAAACACTACCTTCAGATCCGAGGCACAGCCATGGGTACGAGAATGGCACCTTCTTATGCTAATCTGTTTATGGGCAAGCTCGAAAAGGATTTTCTGCAAACTCAACCTTTGACCCCTCTACTCTGGGTAAGAATCTTGGACGATTTAATGATGCTATGGACTCGTGGTGAAACCAGTCTCAAGACATTCCTAGAACAACTGAACAAATTCCGTGTTGTCCAGCTCACCTGGTCTATTTCTGACAAAAGAGTCACATTCCTTGACGAGGATATCACTTTAGAAAACACCACCCTGACCACTTCCGTTTACATAAAACCCACCAACCATATGATGTACTTACACTACTCAAGTTCTCATCCTTATCACACCAAGAAAGTGATTCCTTTCTCCCTTGCCCTTAGAGGACAACGCCTGAATTCCACTTCCTCTGCTGCTGAAACTTACAACCAACGCTTTCAGGAGGCTCTAGTAAACCGAGGATACCCTTCTAACGTTGTAACCAAACAGATCCGCCGTGCATCTTCGCACATTCAACTCATATCAAAAATCCAACCCACCGGCTCTAATCACCCAGTTCCATCCTAAATTAACCTAGGTCAAACAAATACTACACTCTAATTTCCACATTCTCCAATCTGACCCAGACACAAGATCGATATTCCCCACCAAACCTAGATTAGTTTTTCACATCCACCTAATCTGAGAAACATCTTGGTCCGTACGAATCCCTCCTTGCCACGACCCCAAACCGGCGCCCAGACTTTCCAGAGACACAGATGTAAGGTCTGCTCCATTTTCATCACTTCCCCGACAATCATTATCAATACTGCTAATGGTCGGTACACACTCGTTATTTATATACATCCTAACCTGCAAGTTCTGTGATGCCTTTTATGTGGATGAACAAGTTGTGCTCTTACATTTGAATTAATAACCATCGTCACTTCTGTACTATCAACAAACCGGCTGCCCCAGTTTCCTTGCACACCGAGTCCCACAATACCAATTTTGATCTATCTTTCCTGGTTGCCATAATCCACATTTTACCCCTACGACCAGCATCTCAACACGCCGTCTGTGAGAGAGTGCCTTTATTCACGGTTTGAGCGCGAAAATAAAACCTGTCCTTAACCTTCAATAACTCTAAGCTCCCCTTTTCCTCTGCATTTTCAACACATTTCCATCCACGATCCCACCCTGTACTTACACGCTATACAGTTATTATTATTTCAAGTTCCGGAAATCGACGCACTATGGCAGTCAGTTTTTATGCATTGTCCGCTACGTGTTGCCACTGTCTCTTCAAACTAGTACTTTGTGAGCACTTGAACTTCGCTCTCTTCCTCTATACTTGAAAACGTGTAATACACGAAATTTAGTGACTTTTTATATGTGAATATGTGTGATCTAATACGAAAATATAAGCTGTAAATTATTATCCTTTTTTTTCCTTCATTTGTCTTAAATTTACCTTAGATTGCCTTCCCGGCTTTCCTTTGTACTAGTTATATATATATGCGTAACCTAGTCGGTAGCGCGATCGACTTCAGTGCAAGCGGTCCCGGGCTCGATTCCCGGTAGGGGCTCACAATTTCGATATTGACCGAGCATCGTGAGGACAACTGGGGAGCTGTTTGTGAATAAAAGACAGTGGCAATCTCAGTTGAGAGCTTCGGCTCTCCTCTCCCAACATGTCTGGTCAGCGTGGGAGAAGTAGACCAACTCCTCTCTCCGGGAAAGGTCTCATCCAGTAGTGGATTGAATATGACTGTAAATTATTATACAAGTTAAATTTATGAGAAAAATGAAGGAATATACTTACAGCTATATGTTCCGTGTTAGAGCATACACATAAACAAATATATAGGGGTAAGCACAATATTTCGCTATAATATTTCGTGCCTACAGTGGCACTCAGTCATGCGTATCGGAAAAAACGACGTGCACGTGTTTGTTGAATAAGCACAAGATGGTGGAGACAGTGGCGATACGTAAGGGAAGACGCATCAAGCATTGAGAACAACTGACTGCTGTATAGCGCGTAGATTGGAATAATTTACAACTGTATAGCATGCAAGTTCAGGGTTGGATCGTGGAAAGAAATGTGTTGAAAATGCAGCGAAAAAGAAGGTTAAGGTTAAGGACAGGTTTCATTTTCGCGCTCAAACCATGAGTAAAGGCGTCCTCCCACAGAAGGCGTGTTGAGATGCTGGTCGTAGGGGGTAAAATATGTAATAAGGCAACAGGGAAAGATAGATGAAAATTGGTACTGTGAGACTCGGTGTGTAAGAAGACTGGGGAATCGGGTTTGTTGATAGTGCAGAAGTAACGATGGTTGTTAATCCGAAAGTTCAGAGCATAACCTGTTTCCCCCACATAAAAGGCATCACAGAACTTGCAGGTGTGGCATGTACCCTTGAGATTTCAGGTGTGTGCCGGCCATTAGCAGTACTGACAGTGACTGTGGTAGAAGTGATGAAAATGGAGCTGGTCCTACATCTGGGCCTCTTGCATGTATGTGAGCCGGTTTGGGGTGGTGGCGAGGAAGGACTCGTATGGACCAAGATGTTTCTAAGATTAGGTGGATGTTGAAAAACTAATCTAGGTTTGGTGGGAAATACTGATCTTGTGTCTGGGTCAGATTGGAGAATGTGGAAATTAGAGTGTAGGATTTGTTTGACCTTGGTTAGTTTAGGATGAAACTCGGTGGTTAGAGCCGGTGGGTTGGAGGTTTGAGTGCGTTGAAAATGTGAAGATGCACGGAGACTGTTTTGTTACAAAGTTAGATGGGTAGTCTCGGTCGACTAGAGGCTCCTGGAGGCGTTGTTTGTTAGTTGATCAATCTTTCCTTGTTGTCCTATTATTCATTTTACCCCCTATGACCAGTATCTCAACACGTCGTCTGTGGGAGGACGCCTTTATTCATGGTTTGAGCGCGAAAATATATCCTGCCCTTAACCTTCAATAACTCTATACCTTCCGTTTCCTCTGCACTTTCAACTCACTTCCCTCCACGATCCCACCCTGAATGTACATGCTATACAGTTATAATTGTTCCAATCTACGCGCTATACACCAGTCAGTTGTTCTCGAAGCTTAATGCGTCGTCAACTACGTGTTTCCATTGTCTCCTCAATATTGTGCTTATTCAACGAACAAGTCGTTTTCTCCTCTACACATTACTAAGTGCCACTGTTTGCACGAAATATTGTAGTGATCTGTATATATATTTGTGTTTTGTATATATATTGTTTGTGTTTTGTGGTGTTTTGCCGAAGGAGTATTTCCTTCTTGTTGGAAGCACTAATGTTATACCCATTCTGAAATCAGGAGATAAGACCCATGTCTCTTCATACAGACCCATTTCTCTTTTATCTATTTTGTCTGTGGTGTGTGAAAGAATCATCAAAGATAGATTTTATAATTTTGTCTCACCCTATCTTGACTCTGCTGAACGTGGCTTTCTTCCTGGTAGTTCCACTCTTACCAACATGTCCTTGTTACTCTCTGATGCTACCCAATCTCTGTCTAATAACACACAACTTGATGTCATCTATCTAGATCTTGGTAAGGCTTTCGATAGAATTGATTGTAATCTTCTTCTTTATAAATTACCTCACCGATTCAATATTCATGGTTACTTCCTTTGATTATTGCGAGACTATCTCACTGACCGCGAACAACGTGTTGTTCTTTCTGGATCATCTTCTAATTTTGTTCCCGTTCGCTCTGGTGTACCTCAAGGTAGTGTTCTGAGCCTCCTCCTTTTCCTTCTATATATGAACGATCTCCCATTTTATCTCTCGTCATCTAAAACCAAAATTCTTATTTTTGCTGGCGACTGTAAATTATTTTGAGAAATCAGATCATTACAGGATGTTGCTGATCTCCAAAATTCCATCTCTGACTTCTTGGATTGGTGTGATGTGTGGAACTTGAAAATAAATCCCTCAAAATCTTCTTTTCTTACTATTTCTTTAAAGAGGAATCAAATCCCATCTGCCTATATCATGGAAGATAATCCTATTGTTAAAGTTTCTTCTGAAAAGGACCTTGGAGTGGTATTTGACGAAAAACTTCTGTTTGCTGATCACGTGACTTCTATAACTAACAGTTCTATGCGCTTATTCGGTCTTCTTTATAGATTTACAAAAATTAAGGACCTTCATTCATTGAGTATGTTCTACAAAACCTTCATCTCCCCTAAAATTGAATATTGCTCCCCAATTTGGAACATGGCTAGTATTTCTAATCTATCTCATATTGATTCTGTCCTGAACTTTTTTCTTGCTATAGTCAAAAGAAGAATACCATCAGTACGTAGCTTAAGCAAACCAGAGTTATTATCCGTTCTTGGTCTCCACGTAGCCTCTTCTCGTCGCAAGCTGGCAGATTTATGTACTTATACAAGATACTTAACGGCAATCTTAGAATTGGAGAGTTGATATCTAAATTTTACTTCCGTGTTCCCTTGCGAATAACCAGAAATAATAACCTCCTTCATTGTACCACGCCTAGGCTAAGTATACTGCTGCGCTCCTTATTCCATAGATTAGTAATTATGTACAATACTCTTGATTCAAATATTGATATTTTCGGATCTTAAAACACCTTCCATCGAACGCTAAATACCAATATCTGAGTTATTCCTTTTGTGTATTACAATCGTCATGTTATTGATATCAACTGCTGTGTTATGTGTTGTTTAAAATTAAATTTCATATTATTTAGTTTGTAGTAATGTTATTTAGTTTGTTGCAATGTTATTTTGTTTCTGTCTAAAATGGCAACTCCAGCTGTATCTGAAACTTAATAATAAATAAATGTCTATGCTCTAATACGGAACATATAACTGTAAGTATATTCCTTTATTCTTGTTTACCTTAAATGGCCCCTTTGCTTGAAAATTCGTAATGCCCAGCATTGCTCAAATAAAGAAGAGAAAATTTATTAACATGGAAATGGAAACGAAAATTTCAAAATAGTTAGTTTTATTATAACAAAAGGCCTTCTTTTTGTGCACATTTTGTGGAACTATTTTTTTTTTTTTTTTTTTACTGACAGTGAGTGTTAAGTGAGAATTTGTTAGAATATAGTTACCTCATGCGCTGATAAAAGGCTAATATTAATTGCTGCTGCTAATACTATTAATATCACTAGTAATTATAATAGAACGGTACTGCGAAGAAAGTGCATGATTAAATTGAAGTGGCGTGGAAATAATAAAAGATTAGATGCTTTACATTTAGTGCTCAATCTTCAACTATATTAACCTTAACAATGACAGCTGATCACTGAACTTAACAACTGAACACTGAACTTACGTATCCAAATAAATCTAATGGATTAGGTTAGGTTCGGTTATATACATATCAGATGTGTGACCAACTCCAACCACGAAATAAAATTATCTACCATGTAACTGACGGCTGAAACCAGACGGAAGATGTAGATTCTCTCGTTGGGATAAATGAACACAGAAAATACGAACACTTGAAACAATAACCAGGCAGCAGGAAAACTTCTATTCACAAACGTGATTTTTTTTACGTACACTTTAGAACTATCGGAAGTCCAATTATAAACATCAATAGTAAAAGTACATTTGTGCTATAGATTTACGATGACTTTTAATACTCAGCATAACATTTTGTTATCATACTTATAAACTATTTTCCTTACTTGCAGGTACACATTACATTATTACATACGTATATTATTCCTAGGCACCATCGTAAAATTTTATAAAAATCAACAACGCTTTGGAGATTGCATACGAAACAAACAAAAGAATAATTTTTGCTTCTCGGCTAATGCATTATATAAAACACTTTCCACCAACACTACTTAAATCCTAGTGAAGCAGACAATTCTGAAAGTTTTCCTTTGTTTCACTCAGTCGCAAGGCCCGATGCCGACATGGTACCTTGAATTAAGCCCGGTAACTTTCTCCTTTCTTTCTCACGGTTATTACAACAGTTACTCTAAAGAATACAAATGCAAAGTATAAATAAAGCTTTACTTTAAAAAAACGTAAAACAGACGAGGATGTCATTGTTCAGGTAAATAATGTCCTTAGAATATGATTTACTGTTCTATGCCATAGCTCCGTAATTATTAAGCCAAACGATGTAATACCTGAGATGGCTGATGCAATATCCAAACCTCTCGAGGCATTTTTTCATAATCCGCCAGAGCTTGTTTCATAAACTTCCACAGGGATAGAGACATGGCTTTTTCTACTTTATCTAACCATTCTTCAACATTCCCTCGTGCTTTCAATCCCTGAAATATTAAATAATACAATGAAAGATATGTTCTTTATTACATCACAAGGCAGCGAAGAAAATGTAATAGAAGTATCGAATCGTTAAAAAAAAAAGAAGCAATTATCTAACAAATCTCGTGGAGAAAAAACTGATATTTTCTTACTTGCAGCTAATTCTCTCGTTTAGTAAACACTTACAAATAACTAAAATCGCGAAATATATCACAATTTTAGTTATTTGTAAGTGTTTACAAAACGAGAGAATTAGCTGCAGACCAGCAGGTAAGAAAGAGAAGCAATTAGTTTATAACAGTTCTTTCCTTAGCTATCTAAAAATTAACCGTCTTTTAGGCCTTTACACTGTTTACTATTAGAAAAAATATAGCCCTTCCAAGGAAAACTGTCTCATGAAACAATACATTCGTAATATTTGTTTCCAAATTGAAACCATTACCGTATTTGGTAAATTTGTATTTTAAACATTTAAAAGCGAGGTACTATATACAAATGCTACCACAAACGAAAGATTCTATATATCTAAACGACTTCATTCCGATTTTCGTTTAAGGAATAATAATGGGAAATCCAAAATGTCGATAATTTATCTCTTATAAGAGCTTTTCCCACTATTACTTATTCGATATGTTTCGCAAAAGCTGTGAAAAGATTTTCACATATGTACATTTTTCGTTTCCTCACTTTATGTAGAATATATATGTATGACCCTTACATGAAATAGGCAATGCAATTTTGATATTATTGTATGGGATCTGATGCAGAAAATTTATGAACAGGAAAAATCCATTCAATGGACGGATAGTGTTATTGTACCAATTTTTAAGGAGAAGGAGATATACAGGATTGTGGAAACTATAGAAGAATTAAACTAATGTCGCATACGATGACAATCTGGGAGAAAAATGTAGAAGGAAGATTACAAGAAAAGACATTAATAGAAGAATAATTTGGATTTATGCCAGGAAAAGGTACAACGGACGCATCTTTTATAAGACAACATATGGAAAAGCAAAACGGACTGCATATGGTCTTTATTGATTTGAAGAAGGCCTACGACAGAGTACCACGTCAGAAAGTATGGAGATGTTTGAGGAGTGTCAAAGAAATATGTAAGGAAGGAAAATCCAAGATATGTATACAAGAGTCAGAAGTAATGTTGAATTAACACGCCATGTTCCTGTTATGGTTGGATTACACCAGGGTTCAGCCTTAAGCCCGGACATCCTCACCGTAGTCATACACGTTATAACTCAGCATGTGAGAGATGAAGTACCCTGGTGCATGATGTTTGCCGATTATATTGTACTATGCAATACTAATAGTGTAGAGCCTCAAAAGAAGAGAGAGTTGGAAGAAGTCTCTGGAAGATAAAGGCCTAAAAATTGGTAGATAGAAAACGGATTATCTTGAGTTTAACGGAGAAGAAAATGGAGAAGTTATGTTGCAAGAAAAACGACTAAATAAAGTGAAAAGTTTTAAATATTTAGGCTTATCTGTTACTGGGAATGGTGAATTGGACTCTGAAATAATACACAGAATGCAGGAAGGATGAGGAAATTGGAGAAAAGGGAATGTGCCGTTCTCTGCGACCGCAGGAATCACGGTGAAGAATAAAAGGATGATTTACAAAACAGTGGTTGGACCAGCAATGACATACGAAGCAGAAACATGGCCAATAAAGAAAGCACAAGAAAAGAGATTGGATATTACCGAAATGAGACTGCTACGCTGGACGTGTGGGACAAAAAGAAACAGGGTGAGAAATGAGAGATTAAGAGGAACAACCAAGGTTGTAGAGATATCTAAAATGATGTAAAAACTGCAGTGGTATGGACATGTAATGAGAAGAACAAATGGCTCTGTAGTCAGACGAGTGATGGCAATGGAAGTGGAAGGCAAGAGAGATAGAAGGAGGCCAAGAAGAAAATGGATGGATAGGGTATAAAGGATCTCGGGGAGAAAGGTCTGTCAAGGAAAGAAGTTCAGGACAGCGTTTTGTAGAGAAAGACTCATCAGAAACGTTGACCCAACGTGGATGGAAAAAGACAGAGAGAAAGAAGATATACTTTCACAATTTTGTGTAAATATATAAATGATAAAATACGGTACAAAAAAGGTTATTTACACATTTGAAGACAGAGAGAAGAGCACGGAAATTTAGGGACACACAAAAACGGTGGTAACGTTTCTCCAAAGCGTGGTCACATACTAGAGTGGAAAAGAACAGAGGAGTGGTGCTAACAAGCAGCGTCGATGGTGCCAATATCCGATCGGCTCCTTTTCTAACTCTGAAAACTGGCACAATAAGGCAGTACCAAACCAATATGAGACTTGAATTTAAAAGGTATAAATCATGTGTTTTAAAGTCCTGACGTCATGCTCGTGTACATAAGCTTGACGTACTCAAAAAGTGCAAGATTTGAAGCTTTCAACCGGCCATTTTCTATAAGCTACTTAAGTGAGAAAGACAGCTAGAGTTACAGCCACCATATGCCACTGTATTTATGACAAACGTGTGAAAAATACCTTTGACGCATTCAGAGTCTTTGGCAACAACCCCGCTGTTTAGTATCACTCCTCTTTCCTTTCCCACTTCTATTATGTGACCACACTTTGCTGGAACTTTGCCACCCCATTTATATGTTTTTTGTTTGCCTAAAATTCCCATGTTCTTACTTTGATTATTGATCCGAAGCTCTTAAACACCTTATGGATACTACCTTCTACCGCTCGAGGCGAATTCTACTCAATCTTTCCTCAGTAAGATCCGCACCTATCTCAAAGCGCATGAATTCCCTAAGGGGCTATCACAATTCACTATTTTTAAAGGCTCTCCTAAATTTTACCCCAGGACCCCTAAATTTTACCTACTCCCCATTTTCCATGAACCTGATAACCCTGGATTTGAGTATTGGCTCTCCTACTGAAAGAATCTCCGCCTCCTTGATCACCATCTTAAACCTCGCTACATCAACAACCATCGCTACTACTCCAAATCACAACTTCTTCGTCAAATACCTGAACACACTTCACATCATGGCTGCATCTTTGACGAAACCTTCCGCGTCAGTATCCTGAAAATTCTCAACCCTGATCTCAATTCTCCCTACCACGCTTACAGCTCATTCTCACGAGCGAAACGGAAGCCAATTGTTGAGGCTCGTCTTGTATGCGGAAGGAAGGCGAAAGGACAAATCTTACTTGAAAAGATTCTCGTAATGAATGCGCACTGTCGTGCAATAGTAGTGTATGCTGGATCACATGTTGGTGTCAAGAAGAAAGTATATGATGATTGGTGTTTTGCCTGATGGCTGGTTCTGACCGCAATATCCCTGGGAGAAGAAGTGAACCAATTGTGGTTTGCTATTTCCTTTCATCGAATGAAGATTGCGTCCTAAGGACCTAAAGATTAGCGTGGATTCTGAACCACTTGTGTCCCCTTAATTAGTAGGCGGTCAGCGTTACCACCCACCCACAGAGGATCATGAATACATGGATATTCCCAATATACTCATGAAGAACTTTCCATGAAGATAAAGAAAAGGATGAACAATATTGTTGCATTTTAACGCTATAAGTGTTAAAAAAACTTTGAAACCTGAAGTATAATTGATAGATAAATGAATATTTCCGGATGCTTCCAAAGGCGGACATTAGCATATTCAATGCATACTCCCTATTCCTCTGGAATATTGGTGGCTAATGAGAATATGGAAATTTTAAAGTTGGGAGGGTGTTTTCCTGTAGGTGGTAGTGACTCCTATTAAGGAGAATTACTGTTTTTAGGCCTTCTTTGTTTTCATTAATTACCAGGGTGGACTGAAAAGTTTTGCATGTTGATTAA
This sequence comes from Lepisma saccharinum, assembly GCA_022664845.1. NCBI lineage: Eukaryota > Metazoa > Arthropoda > Insecta > Zygentoma > Lepismatidae > Lepisma > Lepisma saccharinum. The sequence continues at coordinate 16,165 of JAGDQP010025085.1, forward strand.
TATCTTGGGTTATAGTGAACATAATTTAATGACATAAAAAAACAATGTGTACCTTGACATCTTGGCTTCAGTTCTGGAACATCACTTCTCCACATAGTCACCATCCACTTTCACGCACTTCCTCCAACGGCGAACCAGTCCTTCCATGGCGTCACGGTAGAAATCCTGGACATCTTCATCTGATGAGTAGTGGGTGCTCTTAAGGTGTTCCTTCAGTTTAAGAATAATTCAAAAGTCACTGGGTGCAAGATCAGGGCTGTATGGGTTGTATAAAAAAATAAAATAATAAAGGTCTATCCATCTGCGGGAAAAGTCATGCTACCTCTGTTTTTCGATGTGAATAGCGTTGTCCACACCGAACTACTTCCCAAGGGTACCACCGTGAACTCAGAGCGGTACATCGAAACTCTAAAGAAGCTAAAGGCTCAACTGACACGCGTCAGGCCTGACAATGGAGACCCTTCTCTTTTCCATCTCTTCTTCCCCTCTTCTTCTCCATGACAACGTTAGACCCCATACCAGCAAGCTGACCACCAACACAGTATGAATCTTGGATATACTGTCCTCCCACACCCCCATACAGCCCTGATCTTGCACCCAGCGACTTTTGCATCTTTCCTAAACTGAAGGAACACCTTAAGGGCAACCACTACTTATCAGATGAGAACGTCCAGTGTGCTATGCGATCGTGGTGTCACTCCAAAGGCAAGGATTTCTACCGTGATGCTATGGAAGGACTGATGCGCCGTTGGAGGAAGTGCGTGGAAGTGGATGGTGATTATGTGGAGAAGTGATGTTCCAGAACTGAAGCCAAGATATCAAGGTACACATGGTTTTTATTTGATTAAATTATGTTCACTATAACCCGAGATATTAACCACCAGGCAAAACTTTTCAGCCCACCCTCGTATTATTCAAAGGCTGACCATATTACGTACAGTCACTTAGCATTTTATTTAAATTATATCTTTCGGCCAGGCAGGCAGTTATGATTAAGCCGTGACATGCCTGAGGAACAGATGTGACGGGCTTAGTTTAGTCCATAAATATAATGTAAATAGAAACTAAATTAAAGACCACAGACTAAATAACTCACGCAGTACATATTTCCGTGATTGTACCTGTTTAGCTGAAACGGTACTAACCCAGAATCTGTACCGGCTGATTTGTGAATTTACCCGGTAGGACAAGTCTATTTTTAGATACACAATTAAATTTACAATTTATATCTGCAATTATTAAAATTAATGTTCGATCAGACTTCAGCTTTTTATTTGTGAACCTGTAATTAACTACTCAAAGCAGAGAAAAAAAAACTCCTTCATTTTTACAATTATTACGAACATGGCCGGATATACCCGGTCTACCTATGCTAAATTTTCTAAAAGATAATTTGATTTTACGTATGGCCTTTTGGCATCTTTGTTCAGGCCGAAATGGGGTAGGTAGATTACGGGCCAGGGCCTTACTTAAAGCACTATCCCTATATTCGCAGTAGCTTTTATATTTCCGTTGATATCTTCTTTGACTCATCTTATAGCTTTCACGGAAGATTGAACATATTGATATTTAGATGCACACAAGTTTAGTTGGTTAACTTACGTTATATACAAGATAACCTGATTCACAATGTCTTACTTACGAAATAGATGTATACTATAGTTGTACCTATTTCACATTTTTAGTACATACCATCCCATATTACCCTGCTGTGACTGGGAGACAACCCTGAAAGATACTCAGGCTGGATGGACGGTCGCTTGATTTGAACCCAGGAACTTTCAAATGTGACGCCAACTCTTTGCTAACTATGGAAAATTAGAAGGTAGAGAGTATGGGAGTAGAAACAACATATGGGATTAAAAAAATTTAATTAAAATGAAAATATTTTTCAAGTGTGTTCTCAGCCTGAGCCAAAGTTCCCTATAGGCCATAAATTAATTCAAATAGCAAGCATGTATTTTTGAGTGTGATATTGAAGATGAATCAATTTAAAAATATTTAATATACCTACAATAGACTCAACAATTTAAAATAGGTTACATAAAGCTTTTAAATCATAAGCGCGTTGACGAAAAGATACTCCAATATATGTAGTACTTACTTTACCAAGTTCTACTCTTTCTCCTTCAGGAGATACCATAGCAAGAATATCTGTGGTGAAATGCCCATTTACCACATCAAAATCAAGTTTATCAACGGCATCAAAACATTTTCGAAGATGCACTTGTACTGCTAATGGATCTCGGGTCTGAAATTAAAAGAAAAATCTTCACTAACATTATGGCATATATGTAGCAAATACAATAGTGTAGAAAAAATTACAAAGCTACACGATGACAAAGTGTAACTTAACAAAATCGCCTCTACAAAGCAATGCACTTTCTCGAAAACGTTTACATGTATTTGAAAACATTGACGAACTTCTAGACAAATTCCCTTCCCCTTTCTTGTCTTTCTCCTATTTCACACTACAAGAACTCGAGAATACGAAAGACAAGCGGGTTCGAGCCCCTCTGCCCGCCATCCTGGCTGAGGGTTTTTAGGTTTTCTCTCTGTACAGGGAATGCTGGAATAGTACCTCAACTCTTGAATTAAGACCCTGGTTGCTAGCTTCCCTATCCTTGCTCCGGACGAGAGACCTCGAAGGCGTCAGCCCTCTGACGTAATGGGCTTGGGCTAAAGTTGCATGTTCAGCCCAAAATTATTAAAAATAAAAACCTCGAGTAACTTATTCTTCTCTGTGTGTTCTGTAGCCCTACCTCATAACACAAAGCTGTCGCACTTATTACATAGAATGTTCCAGTATTGCATGAACTGTCTATATTTTGAAAAATGTATTAGGAAAACAGAAAAAATTACACACATAGCACAGTCTTAGAGAAAAGCTTTTTTTTCCCTAGGTTTACGCTTGGCTGCTATATCGTTATCAGGAGGATCCAGATTTAACATTTCTCCGGTGCAAAGGGCGTTAAGTCACAAAACCTTAGTTCTTTTGGAAAACTTGTTTTGAAAGTTGGAAATACACAGCACTTCTATGTTTGGAAATAAAAGGATTTAGCCAATTACACACAATTGTAGAAAGTTTCTTTCGTTCTTATTTAGGGAATGTGAAAAACCCATTTCTGGAAAATCTGGACTTAACCCCTTTTGCACCAGCACCCAAGATTTAAAAATTATTGTATGAGCAGTTATAACACCTGGTATATGAAATTAACTGTAAGATCTAGATACATTGGCGGGTCAAAGAGGAACCTTGAAACCAATATAGCGAGAAAGGATATACCAGCACTAAAAACCCAAAGCTTAGTTCGAGCTTATCTATATAATATTATGGGTACCAGATATGAAGTTATAGTACAAAATATTCTGCATTGATCAAAGGCACACATAAAGACTGCACTTGGAAGTGTTAACGTAAGTACCAGGGAGCAAACACTAAATCAGGATAAAAGTAAAATAAATTTAAAACAGCCATATCCCTTAAACATTTTTATTAATCACAAATGGTTTCAACTATAAACGTTAGTCAACATCTTCCTTGCAGTGTTACTCGAACTACACTGGATCATTGTGACAGCCATATTAAGTTAAAAGCTTAAACCTAGATTACCGAAAGATAGATTGTACACTTTCCACTATAAAGTAGTCCTTATTTAAATGAGGAAAAATACATTTAGGAATTTCTTTGAACATACCCTCTAAAATGGATCAATATCAGGTCAAAGTAAACCAGTAAAAATTAGCTCCATTGAATAATAATAATGGTGTCTCAAGCGACCTAAAGTTTTCAATGGGTTTACAATATATAGTACATGACAAAAATCTGGAATACACACTTGTAATTTAGAAACGGCTTAAGGGAAAGGGAAGATATATTGGATAGAGGTTTTGAAGGTCTCATTTTCACCTCATTTTCTATAGCATTATCATGGTGGCCATTTTGAAGTCCGCCATATTGGATTCAGGTCAAAATTTTCAATTAGGAAGAGGCTCAGGTGATATATCCTTTTGGGGTAGATTTTCACCACAAACATAAATATGGCATTATTTTCAAGATACCTTTATAGTCAGTCCTTGTGTCAGACAAGTTGTTGGTATAAAATGGGGGAACCAGATGAAACTTACAGCACACGAAAATACGTGATGGACATTCAAAAAATGTAGATGTCCAAGATAGCGAACATTCAAAATGGCCGCCGACGCTATTTATTAAGATCAACTGACTTATTCGATTTCGATGATAATTTTTGTAAATTAAAGATAATTCCTTTGGCTACAATTTTATTTATGAGCAATATTTTCATAAATGTAATAGTTTTTCAGTTAAATGTAAAAAAATGTTTCATTTTAGCCTAAAATATTTTTTATATAACATTTTTTGCTTTGAAATGACTGGTTTTAGAGAAACCTATGTTCTTACAAAAAATAGCTTGTAACCCAGGATTTAATTTTTTAAAAAAGATCAGTTAAATCCGACAAGTATAACTCGAGATATGGACAATTATTTGGAAATTTCTGCAACACGAGGTAACATTGCGGAGGCAGTAATGCGTGTAGGGGTTACATGATGTTTTGATATGAAATGGGGGGATCAAATGAAACTTTCAACTATTGAACACTTGTCTATGAAGAGCACGAATATGGGTGATAAACATCACAAAACAGAAGTTATTCAAAATGGCGGTCATTCAAAATTTTTCAATGTTACATATATCGGCATCGCAATACGAGATTTCGATGCCTCCTTTTTTTAAATGAAAGATCATTTCTTTGACTTCAATTTTAATTAAGAGCAATATTTTAATAAATCTAATAGTTTTTTTTTAATTAAAAATGTGCATTTTAACTTAAATTATTTTAATATTTACTTGAGTATATTTTGTTTTAGTTTTTTAAGTGAAATTAAAAAAATAACAAAAACTGTTTATTCACAATTATTTTCTTATTTAAGGTCTTATTAGGAAACGATATTTTTTAGATAAATATATGCTTTAAAAGATGCTGCTGGGCCGTGGTGATCAATGGTTTAGCGCTCACCTCTGATGCTAGGGGTGGTCGATTCAACCCCTGCTGATGCTATATGGACAAACACCGTGTGCGTGGCTTTTCTCGGGGGTTTTCCGTTTCCTCCCAGTTTCTTTATTCCACCAATTCATCTCATCATCCATCCGGCCTGAGACAAAGTTGCCTAAAGGTCTTAAAATTAAATTCGAAAGATGCTGCTTCCAATATTTGGAGAAAAGAGCAATAATATCCGATAATCTGGACCTAAGAAATCACTACTAATAAAAAGTTTGGTTTTCTGTTGTACTGTACAAACAGGTTAAGGAAAGTAAATGCATTGTGAAAGGTGTTAGAAACTAACTGAAAGTACTTGATATTGGCCAAAGTGTCTCAGAAATTAATTAAGAAGTAGCATCAGCTGTAATAACGTTCCATTCAGGTCAGGCATGACAGTGTAAGTGCATTTGCAGGACAAGGAAAGATCAAAAGGTTTACTGGAACAGCACAAAATGTGTCACAATATTTAGAAGCCTAAAAATCAAGTGAACTGTTCCAGATGAGTTATTCAAGACAACTGGAAAGTTTACTTGTGACATGTATTTCAAGAAAATAAAAAATGGAAGTGCCAATGAGCTGCGATAAAATTATTCACATCTAAAAGCAGATGAAGTCGATAGTTGCTAACTACCATCGTGCAAGGATACATTGGAACGCGCAAATTTTTTGATAGGGATTTAGATACGAAGACTTGGAAAGTACTCTTAAGTATACCAGATACTGAATGACATGAGTGGAGAAAGGACAGCGAAGGAAAGCTATGCATCAATTGGATCGACGGAGCATCTGCACCAGAAACTGTTGTACTTGCCATCCTGTGTTGCAGTTGTTACATAAATATGCAGTAATTGCTCTGGTTCAGATTATCGGTTAACGTATTATTGTTCTTTCCTTGAAATAAAAGCAGTGTCTTTCGCAAAAGCATTTATTTATCTAAAAATTTAAATAAGAAAATGTTATGCATAAAATTTTGTTTTTCCTCCTTTTTTAAAAATAAATTTTCACGTAAGCCTGAAACCTGCCTCAGTCAAATATTAAATAAAAATGATTTCGGTTAAAATTCACATTTCTAAATTTAACTAAAAAGCTATTAGGTTTATGAAATATTATTCATAATTAAAATTAAAGTCAAATAAATTACCGTATTTCTTCGAATCTAGGGCGCATGTTTTCTTTCAGATTTTAGATGTCCAAAATTAAGGTGCGCCTTAGATTTGATGGCGTCTTCAATTCGATGTATATTTTCTCTTAGCTTTACTTAAAATTGCAGATATCTGCATTACAACAATCAACATTTTGTTTTCCTGATAAGAAAATGATCAGCGTAATATTTCCCCTTTAAATTTGCTGTGTTTGTTCAACAACAATTGTTATCAGCTTTATAATCAGAAAACTGCGGGAGATAGAATCTTGATGTTTTCCAGTACATGCTGGTAGTCAGGTTTCGTTGGCGGGATTCACTTGTAGTAAGGAGCCAGTAGCGGGATAAATATGAAGAAGCGAAAGCGCCACTCATACGATGCAGCATTTAAACGCAGAGCAGTTTGGAAACCGTGAAGCTGGACAAAGATTTACTGTTAGTAAAGTTTGCATTCGTCGCTGGAGAAATCAGCGAGGACAGTTACTTAGTTGCATGGCAACGAGAAAGTCATTCTCCAGAACAAAAGAAAGTCGACATCCGGAAATTGATGAGGCTGTTCTGAAATTCTTTAGAGAGCAAAGATCAGTAGGTTTGCCTGTAACTCGCGAGTCGTTATCGCTCAAAGCTTTGAGGTTGCAGGAACGCTTGGCATTCCCCGTGCAAACTTTAGAGCAAGTCGTGGTTGGTGTGACAAATTTATGAGGAGAGCCGGGCTAGCTCTGCGAAGGAGAACAACAATTTGTCAGAAATTACCAGCTGATTTTGAACAAAAGTTGATTAACTTCCAACGTCATATTATCAACTTACGAAAATTGCACAGTTACAGTTTGGGACAGTTAGGCAATGCAGATGAAACACCGGTCTATTTTGACATGCCACGAAATTACACAATTAATGAAAGAGGTGCCCATGAGGTCCGTATTAAAACGACTGTATATGAGAAACAGAGAGTCACTGTTTTACTTTGTGTCACAGGTGACTTCCATAAGCTACCGCCGGTCATTGTGCTGAACAGAAAAACAATGCCAAAGAAAGAGGCGTTCCCAAAGGATGTAATCGTCCGTTCACAAAAACGGCTTGAGCTATAGAGGAACTCATGAAAGACTGGGTGAAAGTTGTGTGTGGCTAAGACGACCTGGAGCTCTTCTGTCCAAAAGAAGTATGCTTGTTCTGGATTCATTTAAGGGCCATATCACGGAGGACATGAAAACTTTGTTAGGGTAGAATCGGTGCGACTTAGTAGTAATTCCAGGAGGCATAACGAGCGAATTATAGCCTCTGGACGTTTCAATCAACAAACATTTCAAAGCTAATGTGCGTAAGCGGTATTGATCTCCCGCGATTGCTCACTGGATTTCTGATGCTTGGAAAGAGGTCTCTGATAGTACCATAGTAAAATATTTCAAGAATTGTTGCCTGACCAATGCTCTCTATGGTTCAGAGGACAACCTCTTGTGGTAGGATACAACTGAACATGATTCTGACCTGAAGTCTGGATTCTTCTGCTGATGGTGCGAGTGATGCTGAAAGTGAAGAGACCAAGTGGAAAAAAAAAAGAATTTTCCGATGTTGCAAGGTAAAATACTGTATACCATACTTGTAAACAAATAAACATGTAACCTATAAATGTTTAAATAAACACCATAAAGGTTAAAATAATAATTCGAATATATATATATTTTTCTGAAAAAATGGTGCGAGAATTGAGGAGCGCTTTAGATTCGATGGCGACTTCGATTCGAACAAATGCGGTATCTTTCATTTAGAAAAGGAACCATCGAAATTTGGCAATGCTGATATATGTAACATTCAAAATTGGCGATAGCCACCAGCCACCATTTTGAATGGCTGCCATCTTGGATAGCTAAATTTTCAAAGGTCTATCACGTATTTTCGTGCTCTTTACATACCAGTGTGCAAGTGTTGAAAGTATCATTTGCTCCCATTTTACACTACCTCCGTCTGCTGCAGCTACTGCACACTCCTGTCCCACGACGCCTGACGTAGTATGGAGACCGACCTAACACACCACCACCAGCAGTCCGGCGCTGCGGTCGCCACGACACCACTGCCAACCCATACATCTGACGTGTTGCCAACTACAGGTGTTTCCATTATTCTGATAAGCATCTGTAGGTTACTCTTGTCGCATCTAGGAAAAGTCTGTCTATGGGCCTTCAATATCTGCAAAAGAAACTAGAAACTGTTTCTCTTCCTCATTTTTAGTAAGAACGTTGTTATAATCTTCTATTAGTTTCACTCCCCTTTCTGCTGTATCGTTTGTTACGTGGAGAAATTTAACTATTTTTTCCCTTCCTTGAAGATCGTCATTGTTATTTGATCACGAAATCGGATTACACTCAAGAAACCCTTTGGGTATTTTACATATGTCAAGGAAGAGTTGTGTGTTTGTTGTAACAAAATCACTGATTACTCTTTCCACAAGTATCACCACACACATCATGCCTCTTTGCTGTTTCTAGGTTTCCTCTAACAATTTTAACTCTTTCAACCATTTTTTGTTTTTCCACTACGCTAAGTTCATCGTCTAAAAACGCAAACGCTACATGTTCCTCAGTCAAGTACGAGAGATGACGAGAAAAGCTAGAAAGATAATTCAGTATCTATTTGTCTATCACTGTACAAACCTTTCAAAAATTGCAGATCTTGTAATGGTGAATGGGATGCTTCATCACATTTAAACCAAGCTTGCACATATAGTCGTATCAGAAAAAATACATACTTTCCGAAGACCTGTTTCTATTTACTTCGTTAAACGAAATTGTTGGCGAAAGAAAACTATTTTCAAACAGTAGATTGCTTTCCCTATCCACCTTGCATGGTGAATTGCTCCAGGCAGACGAAACGAAACGACTCGAGGAGTATGTCATCCAAGAATACGATGGTCAGTTCTAACAATGCCCTATAATCTTCTCTGCTGTGTCCTTCTTCTGCAAGTTTGAAAACAAAATTTAACACTTCACTTTTTTATGTCGGAAATAGTATTCCTTACATCATCATCATCAATTCCTGGAATAAAGTTAGTGCGATCTATTTAAGACCACTTGTTCTGAAAACGTTTAAACAGGGGAACGTCCGGTCCAGATGCAAATGATATACCACACTTATCAAATACAGATTTTAAAACCAATGCATAATGTTGTGTCTGCAAGGAAGGCACAGAATATTTTTTTGAGCTTCTGCTCAAACGGAATGCAAACACCGTTGACATGACCCATATTGCAGGAAGTAGTGTCACAACAAACTGCCTGCACGAACTTTACTAAGTCACATTCTTCAAGCGAATGAACTATAGTAGAAGCAATATGTTCTCCTCTTGATGATGACAAAATGGGAACACCTATTAGTCTCCCATGACCATCTCCTGTAATAATGATTGCTAACCGGTCGACAGTCTCTCTCTACCACTCAAATTCAGCAGTAGTTTTCCGTCCCAATGCACAACTAACGCACTTTGTTTCCTATGCAACTTCGCTACGGATTTTCTCTCAACATCGGTGAATGGAAGTCCAGTTTGTCAACACTAGGGTCTAATGCAAGCCAGACGACGAAGATCTTACGGGCAATAAAATTTTTCACCAATTTCACTTTTATGTTCTGTTAAGTTAATTTTCTTTTGAAAATTCAACAAGCTACCGTCGCAGTATTATATTCAAACTAGTTATAATTGTAAGTAGCTTGTCACTTTCTTACTATTACCATGTTCTAGAAATGGGTTAACACCAAAATTTCTGGATACCGATACTTATTTCTGACCTTCGATACTCGATACTTTCCTCAACAGTGTTATATAATATAAATAGTATTTATGATAAAAGTAAAATTCAGATACGCAAATTTCCTATACCTCTTGGACTTCATTAGCTTATTCTATTTTAGAAAGTTACTTTACTTTGCGCATTGTTGACTATTTCTTTTACATAATATTAGAGAGCGTCTTTCTAAAATTTGAGACAATACGTTAAAATATCGTTCACTTTAATGATTGTATCAACATAAAAGAAAAACGAAAAATATCATCATCTTACCCTACACAAGCATTTAATGACTGAAAGGAATATTACGGTCCTTGTTAAGAAACTCGAGAATTTTCATTCTATCGGGATCAAGTCGAGTTCCACTTTTATTTCATATTATTTCTATTGTACTGAAACGTCTATCTGAAAATACTGTTGCCAATGGACATTTCCGGTAGTATTTTTTATTGCAATAAAAAATTCTTCTGTTAAAGGAGACGACGGAGAACATTTTCTTTTCTTTCTGTGATGCATTTATCAAGAGTTATAAAAACGAAACAGTCTGTCTTGCGTTTAATCGGGCGCCGCCATGTTATGACGTAATCAGTCTGCCGACTGCTTGTCATTAACATACAGATAGTATTTGATTTGTTAGTAATGTTAAAAAGAGATACCAAAATGGATCGAAAGAAATAGTATAAGTGGTCAATAGCGTTTCTGTATGCCTTAACACGTCATTTAGTTCGTTTTATTCATTTAAAATTGATTTCTACTTTTAATACTTCTTTAAGATATTGATATAGTTTGGTAGCTTCAACACTAATTTATAGCAGCTCTTTTTCCATGATTAAATCATAAGATATTTTCTAATAATACTCTTTAGTACTCTTGTATTTAAAAAGAATTACCAATTTTTTCTGTAAAAAATGCAGGTTTTTAATCCGACAATCGTATACTTTTTTAATGGATGCTAGTGAAGCATTTTCCAAGAACTTAAAAACACATGAATTAATAGTGCTCGTTACTGCCATCTGTTAACAATTTAACGTACTACTTGTAGCCCGTGAATATATTGAATAGTTTTAGTATGTCATTGTAAAAAATAATAATAAAAGCATGTAA
>JAGDQP010025086.1:0-15008 GCA_022664845.1 Lepisma saccharinum
GTATTGTACAATTAACTAAAATTCTACAAAATATCTTGCTAATTTAACTAGAAATAAGAATTTGACCATACAATATTGTTAACAGTATTGTAATTATGACAATACACCTAAACATATGTATTGACATAATAACAATACACCTAAACATATGTATTGACATAATGACAATACACGGTTAACAATACTTCTGTGGTATTTGCAACCCATAGTATTGCTGTCCTAAAATTAGCTATGAAAAATCGCGTTATATGGTTACTGTAACTATACTTTTTTTTAGCTTGTAAAAGGCTGCACCGAGCGACTGTAACTCTGTAGAATGTTGGCTTTGGATTCCGAAGATCCTGGAAACGATTCATGCGGCCGCCTATCCTGACTGATGTTATTCCTTAATCGCACCAGACAAAATGCCCGGGCGGTACCTACAAATCTAGGCCCTGGCGGACTATCTTCCTTCCCTTACTCTATCTCGGTCTGAGCCTTAGATACCTAAGAGGCCACAAATAAAAATTCAGATTAAAGGTTTGCATTACAAATTATATTAATATATTTCTTGATATATGCACAGAGAAGATCTGGAATGACTGTGGCATCATGTGAAAACACCTCTATGTGACCTTAGCATTTCCACCAGAGTTCTCTATTATTAGACGTTATACTCTTATTGATTAGGTCCATTAGCCTTCCATTCGTTATTACTAAATCACTTAAGCCATGAAATGCCTTGGGCATATTCGTTGATATTCCTACTAGGCATTAACACACAAAATGGGCATTTATATTCACTATAAAATCGCTTATATTCCTTCTCACCGTGTAAACAAAAACCTACTGTTTGCGACAAAGGCAAAATAGGATTTATAGACATATTCACCAGTATAGCCATAAGCCTACAGTTTGCACTAATTGGAAAAGGCCTTATACGTTAATCTGGCCTCTATAATGACACCACGAGGAATTAAAACATTTCACAATTTTCTTCCATAGCAGTTGCATAACAGTTCCGTAGCAAGATAATCACATATTGCAAGGTCGAAACACTGTTATATTCTGTAAATAAGCACCGTAGCTACTGAAATTAGAATAATCAAAAGTAACAAGGAAAAAGTTAACAAATCTAATCTCATTGAAACAATAAACAAGAATTAGGTTCCTCAGTTTTTAGATACGTACTTTTACACGGAATACTGGACACATTAATTTTGGCTGACAAAGGGACATTAGCATAATTAACTTAGCAAAAACGTTAATATGAGTGCGTCATGAAAAACAGACGGCCATCTATTTCGCTAATTCTAACTTTTCCATAACGAAACCACGGAATTGCCCTTCCCTCGTTACTTTTCATCCCCTAACTCTTCCTGGAAAGACAGAAGAAAGGGGTGAGGCGGTAAACGAAGGTAAAGTTTAAATTACATAGCTGTGCTTTCTCCCTGTTCTTATTTGCGACAAAACGGTGTAATGGATGCTGTTTAAGAGTCGTTTCTATAGAAACGACCGTTTTTATGACTGACAAGAGAGAAAGATGGGGAAAACGGAACATTATTGCCCTCTGTTGTGTTTTTCAGTTTTATATTTTTACGTAAGAGAAGAAAACGATAAATGTTGGCAGCTAGTGTTACGAGAAGGAAATTTTTAGAACTATCTGATTTAAGATTTTTGGCCAAGCGGGTCACACATTTTGGTTTTGAAACGATATTTACCACATCATAACTGTTTTACTTTTAAAATAGCAGTAAATATGATGAAGCTGAGAATAGTTTTGATGAATGGTTAGAAACTGATTTTTCTTTTACCTAAGGAAAATGCGTATATTATGTACATAGCAATCACATAATGCGATTTGGCACTTGATTCGCATTCTATTACAGATCGTAAAATCATTATGTTTCCCATTTAATTCCAGTTTTGCTCCACTTTCCACAAGTAAATCCTAAATTCTAAGAATAATTTAATGTTCCCATATCACGTTAAGAGCTAAAAATGTTTTACCAACGATAAAAAAAAACATTGAATGTAAAAAACAATGAAAACTAAAGCAAGAAGAAACCATAAATGAATTTATTTGGAATTTCACAATGATTTTGATTTACACATTTAATGTGACCCTGAATGCTTCGCAGAGAAAAATCGTTACTCTCAATGCCCGGAAGTTATCTCAAACTATGTTTTCTTAATACTTTCACGTACCCTCCGGTAGAGCAAAAATCTGCAAACAGCTTTCTCACAGATTTTTTTTTTAAATGATCATAAATTATCATAGATTAAATGGTAAAGAAATCGCATATAAAAGAAAGAAATGTAAATATACAAAAAAAAAACAGAGTGAAGGATATCAGTAACACAAGAGATGGGAAAGAATGATTACACAGAGAGAAAAGTGAGAGTGGGGACAGAGAGATATATATTTAAGGATGGCAAGGGAGCTAAACCCAAAATTCACATATTCGTGGAAATCAAACGGCTAGATAACAGTGGCTTTTAATAGCAGGTATTCTGTGCAAAAAAATCAAATGTGCAGGCATAGTTTCGAAACTCATTAGTTCGCATATAAAATTCATTCCAAAAGTGATCGCCAGAATACAATTTCGCAAGTTCCACTCCTACATGGCAGTTCTGTGATGCATTTCGCACAGGAATCAGGGCTGGTATGAATTTTTCGTGAACGCATAGCCCCAGGCTAAAGTCCGGAAGGCGTACAGTTATTGAAGTAATAGCTCATAGTTCATCTTAACAAAATTAGTGGAATGTGTAGGACATGTCTACCTTTGCAGCTTAGTAATGTAAACAGATTATAAGTATAGTCTACTAACTAAATAACGTAGAAAGTAATAATAGGTTGCTTACTCCACTTTTATCACGCAGGGTTTTAAGTTCAAATTGTATCCAAATCAATAGCGAGGAAACTGGCATAATAATGTCATGTTGCATATGAACGCTGGTAAACTAATAAGTTTCACATCTCAAGCGTGTATTAAACACGATATATTAATTCTGTTATTGTTTTCAAGACGTAAATGAAGGTATAAGGTATAAAATATAAGGTATAAAAGAAATAAAGGTGTAAGCTATAAAATATCACTTCCAATCTGTAAACTAGAAAGGAAATAGGTCAAGGTAATGTCTAACGATTTTCGAAATGTTGTATACTCTGAACGTGTCAGTATTGATTTTACGTAGACAAACATAAACTTATAAAAAAATAATTTAAAAAAAAACTTTTAAAAACATATTTTTCTTAAACCGTTTGTACTAAAAAATAAAAAAAAATAATAATTTTGTTTATGCGTGATTAAAATTAAAACCATGGGGCGCACTCTCATATATAGTCACTTTATAAATTCTTGAAATGGCGCGCCCCATGCTTTTCTCTTTAGTCATGCATGAACAAAATTAGTTTTCACTTTTAGTACAAATGGTTTAAGAAAAGTGTGTTTTTAAATAGTTTTTTAAATTTTATTTTGTTTCGAGTAATTTCGGTTTTCGTGTCACCCACATCCTGAAGTGTTTTGTAACCAGTATAACGACAGATTGTTACAGGCTAGTATTTAATGTAGGATAAAGAAGTCCGTATTAAAAATAAAAAATAAAATATAGTTTTAAAATATATAAATATGTAGAAATATTATAAAGCAACAATGGAATATTGTATTGTCATCTGACTTACGTCGCTCAGCAAAATTTTATCATTCTATGACGTCGGGAAATGAGTTAAATTAACGTTGCAAGATTTGAGAACATCACAAACCATTGTGAACTAAAAAAATGTAATAAACATTTTACAAAATTCGTTGTAGATAGAAAACAACCCACCCCACCCCATTTCCCACACACTGTACATACCAGGTGTTTATGAATTACATCGACACACTTCTGGAAATTATTCCTGATATCAAAACAAGACAAAAGTTCCTCTGAAAAATTTTCGATATGTACATAGTTTCCGAGCTACAGGCTGCCCAAAACCTGAGAAAATGAAATTTAGACCTTCATATGTTAACACTACGAACAGTAGAACTGGTGTGGCATGGTACCGTTAAATATTTTAAACCTACCCTATTTGAAAATGCAGGTACCAGAATTATGCGATTAGTGCGCAAGAGATTCTCCAAAGGAAGTAAGTGATTCCAGAATAATTCTGAAGTAGAGGTAGGTCTAAATGAGCATGAGTTAAAAAACTTCCGTGTGAATAAGGATGACATATAGGGATGGACACGAGTGAGTTTGAGTCGAGTTTTCGTTAAACTCGACTCGACTCGTAAGAGAAATCTTTCAACTCGACTCGAAATTCACTCGAGTATGAGTCGAGTCGAGTCGAGTTAAAACGAGCCAATTCGAGCCAAATTCTACAGTATTAATGTCTCTATGCTGTCTTCTAGGGATGGCCTAAATTTCCGGACAACCATATGACAAATTATCCGGTATCCATTTAACCATCCGATTTTATCCGTCATCCGAATATTACCCGTTATCCGGATATTAGCCGACATCCGAAAATTACCCGCTATCCGTCCGGATATTACATGACATCCCCATATAGTCCAGTCATTAGGTACTTTTGGGGTGCAAAAGGTTGAGGAGTTTTGAAATTTGGCACGATTGTACACTTAAGAGTTACACCTAACTATAATGCTCAATTTGTAAACTTGGGTTGAGGGACAGCCGCTCGCGCCGCAATCTTGAAAAATGGCGACTGAAAGGCAGATTTTAGCATAGAACTCAATTCCTGTAGGTTTTAGGGAACATTTTTTTAAATTGAAAATTTGAAAGGTTTCGCAATGTAAATTTCCTATAAAGTTACTTATATAAAAATTTTGTAAATGTCGCCATTTTGAATCAAAAATTGCGGAAAAAACATCTATATATAAAGTATGCCTAATCCAAACTACTGAAGTTAGACAAACGAAATTTGATATGCTGATGTATTATCAAGGGTAGATGACGGGAAAATTAGAAAATTTGGAGAAAATCGTCATCTTCAATACAATATGGCGGACAATAAGAAAAGAACAGTAGAACATCCAGGTCGAACCGCTGGAGCTAGATAAACAAAATTGGCATAAATGTGTACCATCAAGAGTAAGTTGCGAGAAAATTACGAAATTTAAAAAAAAAAAAAAATCGCCATCTCGAATCCAATATGGCCAACAAACGTATATATGTCGGAATATGTCCAGGCCGAACCGCTGAAGCCAGAGAAACGAAACTTGCCATGAAAGTTGTTATCAACTGTTTTCCATAAAATTTTGAAATTTGAAAAGACTCGGCATATTGGATCCAGTATTGCCGAGAAACATACATATATAAGATATGCACATATATTTTAATCGGCTGTATTGGATTCAAGATGGCGACTCTTTTTCAAATTTCGTAATTTTCTCGTAACCTACTCTTGATGCTGATCGGATCAAGAGTATCAGGGGATGCTGATCGGAGAAACTACATATAAACTTTCCGGAATTTCTGACATGAGAGTCTCTGCATTAAACGCATTTCTAAAGAAATCTACCTAACATACAAAATAATCACACACACCCTAAATTCCCCCTACGCCTTAAATTGCTATTGCTTTTGGTTTTCTTGGCCTCATGATGTTTTCATTCGATTCAGCGTACCAAAAACCTATTAATCGACACCTCACACGCCTATTTCACGCAAAAATGGAATTCCAGTACATTTCCACTTCCCCCTCCAAAAACACTCTTGCCCCCTAGAATCTTTATGTACTATTCGGTTTTGTGAACCTCATGTCTAAGGTAACTTATTACCAAAGTTTCATGAATGCAGGAATTGTCCATTTTTGGGTCTATTTTTGGCTTATTTTACCTGCACTAAAAACGAGCAAAAACGAGTCGCACGGGCAAGCCAAATATCAAACTCGACCCGAAAAACAGTGACTCGACTCGTGTCCATTCCAAATGACATACGTCATACCCAGCATCCATTCGAACAATTATATACAATCTCTTTGATAAATAAACAAAATGTTCGATGAAATTCTGCAGTTATTACTTATTATTATAAGTAATCACGGATTTTTAGAAAAAAATGGTATATGGGATCTACTTGAGATATCGACTTAGTGCAATCGAATTATTGCTTCCTGATAGAAAGCCGTCCTATTGTTGCTCGTTTCGTCTCGTCTCATATTTATTGCAGAGAATTTCTGGGGATCCTCTAATTTCTTTGGGAAATCCCTTTCGCACCCATTGCAGAATTTTAAAATATACATTTCTATAGCGCATATTTAAAGTCTTTGGCGGTATCATGTCGCATGAGCTCTACTGTTAATAGTATTGGAAATACGAGGTTCTAAATTTCATTTTCCCACGCTTTCTACAGCCTGTGACTCCGAAACTAAGCACATTTTGAAAAATTATCACAGGAATTTTCGTCTTGTTTCGAAGTCAGGAATCATCTCCAGAAGTTTGTTGGTGTAGTTTATAAACCTATATATAAGCTAAAGCTATCCTCTGTGCGATGCGCACGCGCGGTGAACGGCTCATGGGGGCATAGGGGATGTGAGGTAGCGCTTCACATATTCTCGACATATGACGCGAACTGATTGTGAGGTAGTGTGGTCAGTTCCACGCTCCACCACCTTTATCTTCGAAGATACCCAGGGATACCAAGAACACTTTAGTATTCAATTTGATAACTGGACGTGTGCAGTGTGCACCTCGGTGTGGGACATGGGAACAATACGAGAAAAGTATATATACAGGAAGGATGTAAAGGAAAGATGATTACAAATTTCGGGAGGTGAATTCTGACATCGATACAAGAAAAATAAAATCATATAAACATGGGTCGAATGCCGCATCGTTTTCGAAATACAGTGTTTTCAACTTCGAGCCCAAAATTGACTCTTGTCAATGGTAAATACAATGAATATTTCACCATAAATCTTAAAATAAAAATAAAAATAAAATCTTGCATTAAAAAAAATCTAGTTTTCGGTAGATAATTTGGATCAATACAGTGGATATTAAAAGTTAAAAAGTGGTGTCACTGGATGCAGCCAACCTGGTATATCAATTAATTTCTTTCAAAAGACTACTTCAGCTTATTGGATATGTGATACCCTCTAATAATGGTAAAGAACATACGTGAAGTACAGAATGCAGTATTGCAAACTGATAATGTTATATCAGGTTAAACATAAAAAATTGCAACATTTCTCCAAAAGAGGGCGCAAACATTCACAGTTTGCAACACTGCGTCCCGTGCCTCACATATATGTTTACCATCACTAGAGAGTTTCATGTGCCCAATAAACATGAAAAAATGAAATTATATATCAGGTTGACAACACTTAGCACCCTGTGGCACCATTTTAACTCCTAATACCAACTATAATAATGCAAATCACCTTCCGAAGACTACATTTTGTTTTAGTATATTGTTTAAGTTTTATGGAGAAATATTTATTGTATTTACCAGTGCAATGAGTAGAATTTTGACTCTGGGTTACAAACTTTGTTTTCTGAAGACGAGGAGAGATTAGACCCATGTTTATATGAACTTCTTTCTTTTGTTGATGTCAAGATTCACATTCCAAAGTTTGTAACGATCTTTTCTTTACACACTATATATATATATATATATATATATTCATATATATGCAGAAGAAAAAAGAGAATAAAACGAAAGATGAGACACGAGCACAAGAAGAGAAGGCAAAAACAAGAAACAAAAAAAAAATGCAGAAATCACATAGTATGTTACGATTACGTTCATGCAGACAATTTGTTTAATCTCTTAAATGCCAAATTATTTTGCATATCGCATCAGTGCAACACTCTTTCATGAAATATTTTTTTTTCACCTCTTACTGGTAACTTGCATACGAAAAATAAGCGTACAGTTGAACTGAGAATTGAACCGTGGTTTGTAAATTAAAGGTCTAAATCCATATCCAGTATTCCACATATCTATTACGTTTTCAGAGTATTTCCAAATTTTTTATACGTTGTCTTTGCGATATGCATAACGAAAGAAGTAAACCTCAGCGCAATGACTCCTGCTTCAACGCCAATTTTGTTGTTCCTTTCTTTGTTTATTCTCGCACTAGTCTTTGTCAGATCAAGGAAAATTCCTTTTGATTGACAATTTGTGATGAAAATAGGTTTTATGCTTTTGTTCATAAATTCTATAACAGCTGTCATTTCAATAAAAGAAGTTACTACTATATTCCTAACAATCACTTATAATAATTTAGAGTTGCGATTCTACTAAAAATCTCGAATGCTGTGATCCCTTGATAGCATTTCAGCCATGCTAACATTAGTTTTTATAAAATAGGTTGGAAAAACTAACAACTGCAGTGCTTAGATACAGAAAAACCCACATTACTTGTCTATTGTGTCGAATACTGTTTGTGCCAGGTTTGGCGCATCTAGGTTTTACTGAATAGAATCAATTTGAACAATTGTTTATTTTTCGAAAATGAGTTAGCAACACTGAACTATTGCACCAATCAATATGGTTTCGGCGGCTCTGAGCTAGTTTAGCCACTATCTTTCCAACGACGCCTCAACCAAGTCTCTACACCTTGTTGTTCATGCAATACATATTTTGGAACACGGGTTTCAACACCGACAACGGGATGCCTTGTGTCGGAAAATCCCACAGTATATTTCTATTGTGTCAATTAAAGTTTATGCCAAGTTTGGTAGTGCTATGTCTAAACTAAAGGAAGCAATTTGAAAAAAAAAAATATATGGAAAATATGTTGCCAACTCTGGCAAGTGGAGGGTTTGGGGACGGAGCCCCCCTCGGTGTTTTTATATAGTGTCGAATGATGTTTACAGTAAGTTTGGCGTAGCTATATTTAACTGAATGGAAGCAATTTAACATTGCTTTTTAAAATGAATTGGTAATATTGAACTTTTGTACCAATCAAGACTGTTCCAGCGGATTTGAGATAGTCTAGTCAAGACCTTTCAAATGACACCTCAAACATCTCTCTACATCTTGTAGTTCTGATTTTTAATTTCTGGACCCGGGTGGACGGACGAATGGACACCATGAGCGGGATTATAAGGTCCGTTTGGCTATAGCTTCGCTATTAAGGGACCTAAACCTACAGATCGATCAGGATTCGAATAGTTACTGCCTTCTGATAGCAAGCACCTTACTACTTAACCATTTTACTAGCTTGGCCACTGAACACAAAAACGTGCCACTCTGACAACTCTCTTGGTTGGAATTGATTTTGAGGTATGTGTTTTACCTATGTCTATCTTACTTTGCTTTCTTCACCGAAGAAGAAAGATGTAAAAAATGTACAGAAAATTCAACATTTTCATTACGCCCAGCAACCATGCGAGAAACAGAAAATCATTTCTCCCTCCTGTCACTATTTCCATGTAATTAACGATTGATATTCACTACTCATATTTTAAATTTCAAGGTTGCTGGGTGTAATGTAGTTTTCAAATGTTTCTGGACAGTTTCGACACAGTTTCTTTTCGTTGAAAATAGCATAGTGAGGTAGACATAGGTAAAACGCATTCCCCAACGCCACTTCACACCAAGAACGTTGCCA
Organism: Lepisma saccharinum; assembly: GCA_022664845.1. Lineage (NCBI taxonomy): Eukaryota > Metazoa > Arthropoda > Insecta > Zygentoma > Lepismatidae > Lepisma > Lepisma saccharinum. The sequence goes on from JAGDQP010025086.1 coordinate 9,548, forward strand.
GATTACATTCTAATATTAAATAATCTAACTACTACTCCTGTATAAAGCGCATTAGCTTTTTAGATTGAGAGTTTCTTTGTCATGTTCAATGAGCAGCCATGCAGATTGCCCAGCAGCACTGAGAAATGTTGCAACCAATAACATAAATGGGTATTGTGTGGAAATATACACAGTTTGTAAAACAAATTTCTGCGACATTGCCAACATTTTTTACAACCGTGTCTGAATGATGGTTGATTTTTCGTTTGTAAATATATTTTAAAATTCCCAATACACAGGGCAATATTTCGTGCAAGAACCATGACTTTTTGTGTTTTAGTTTAATAGTTATGTACTTTGAAAGTGTAGGTATCGCAATATGCATGTAAGTGCATGTGAGGAGTTGTTCCTTCAATTAGTTATATGAAAATTGGTTACTACAACATTCACAATTAAAATAATCAAGCTGAAATAAAAGAAACGATAGAATCTATCTACAGTAATTTCTCAGTAAGGGTTAAAAGTTCAATGCACGTTTGTAATAAATCAGCTGATTTGCCCACCCTTTGTTGCAGGATCAGTAAAACATGCCGACTAAGCTTGTTCTTAAATGCCATCGGAATTGTCACCGATCAGCTTAGCGACCCCGAAAACTATGGATTCGATACTAATCTCGGTCATTTTGGAGATTTTTTTCACCCCTTATTCCCCTCATATTGATGGGGGCTGAACTTGGAATTAAACGGAATCGGGTCTGTCGCTATTTATCTCAGCAATCCCAAAAGCTATGGATTCGACACTAATATCGGTCGTTTTTGATTAGGGGTACTAGTGGTGTCTTACCTCACAGTGCTCCTGTCCAGATTGTAAGTGATATGTGTATCAAGTTTAGTTTAAAATGCTCCTGGTGTTCTAGAGTTATACTGGAACAACATACATTCATTTTTATATATACAGGATGTTGCAAACAACACCGATAAAGCTACCTCATAAGATTCCTGGCATAAATAAAATCATAGATTATCGAGGGTGTACATATGCTTCGTTTCGGCGCTATAGCCTGCCAATAGGGTGGGAAATGAACTTTAGAGCTTGATATTTTCAATACCATTAACAGTAGAACTGCGTGGCCAAGCTGCTTTCAAAGATTTCAAGGCTGCTCTATCCAAAAATGCATATTCCAAAATAGTGCAATGGGTGCGCAAGGAATTTCCCAAAGCAAATAGAGCATTCCTAGAAATTCTTTGAAGTAAAGGTGGGTTCAAATAAGCATGAATAGGACTATCTTCCATCAATTAACAATAATTAGTTTGCAGTAAGTCGATATCTAAAATAGAGTTCCCTTCCAGAATGATTTTATTTAAGAAATGTGTGCTTGCATAACAAACAGGAGTAAACTTAATACCGGTACATTCCAACGAAAGTTTGTGTACATTTTATCAGTAAAAGAGACTGTCGTTGCCTGGTTAGATGCTAGTTATATGTGTACTCATGTGGAAAGTCGTCTTATTCGTGCTTATTTCGACCCACATTCACTCCAGGGAAAGCCTGGGAATACCCTACATTATTTGGGGAATCCCTTGCGCATCCATTGTACAATTTTGGAGTATAGATTTTTAGATACAGCTGGTTTGAAGTCTTTGAGGGTACCACGTAATACTACTGTTAATAGTATTGGAAATATCCAGCTCTAAAGTTCATTTTTCCACGGATTTAGAACATTATAGCGTCGAAACGAAGCATGTGTGCACCCTCGTTGCTCTATATTATTTTTCTTATTTTCATGTCAGGAATCTCGTGAGGTAGGTTTATCGGTGTTGTTTTTCAACATCCTGTATAGTTGATTACTATTTTGCCTCAGTAGGCCTTCGTTACAATCGCGAGATTTTGGCTTCACTGTGGGGACATGTAACACTGTGGTAACATTGATTTATTTGAGGTTTTTCTAAGTTCTATAAGGTAAATGTCTGTTTGCTATCTAAGTCTCTGGTCTAACTAAGTATCATCATTTCTAAGATGTGGTTTGTTCAGGTCATCTGGCTATTCGTTGATTATAGAGAGTGAGTTCTATAAACGCTCTAAATGATCTTTTGATTTTCTACAATATTTGTTAAAGTGTAACCCGAAATGTTACATTCATAATCTTTCGTTGTACTTGAGATGATTGCGAATATGCTGGTTATTGAGCATATCTAGGTACTATTATTATTATTATTATTATTATTATTATAACCTTAGCCCTTATTATGCGGTAGTTACAATCGCTGGGATCAGGGAAATCTAGGAAGCAGCACACATATTGCAGTCTGTCTCGTGTCGGAAAACGTGAGACATTTTCAGTGCTCCGATATTCTAAATCAGGGTTTCTCAACTTGCGGATCGCAACTCCCTCGTGGGTCATGACATGTGTGCAAGAAGTAGATGGGAGAAGTAAAAAAAACTAAATTTAGCTCGAGTCTCGAATGCAAAATCTATGAATCTTAAAGCGGTTTTATTTAGCTTGTTCTGGCCTGAACCTGAAATGTCTAAAGACCATATTATTCAAAATTTAGCTTCTTCCACATCTTATCTCATATCTTTTTAATTTGCGTATGAATATGTGTAGACTGTTGAAGGGTACTTCATCAAAAGTGACAACATATTCCCTTTCTACCATCTGATCTGGCTGGCGACACATAATTTTCTTGTTGGCTGTAAGTATTTTGGTGTCACTGTGCATGAAATACCCTCATAGAGCCTACACACACACGCACACAGATTCTAAGATTTAGATAAGAAACAAGCTAAATAAAATACCTTTGAAATTCATACATTTTACTTACGAGACTCAAGTTTAATTAATTTTCTTCACCTCTCTTATCGACCCCCAGCATACATACCATGGCCCAAGAAACCTTCCTGCTTATTCATTAAACTCGGAGAACTACACGGCGAATCTTGTTGACTAGTGTCAACTCATGTGGCAACTTTTTCACCTTAACGATCGGACGGAGTCGCCAGCTGACAGTGGTATGATGTATGTCTAACTCGTCTGCAATGGCACGATAACGAAGGGTTCGCTTCCACAGTGGTCTTGAGCAGCTCATCCAAACATGATGTTGATCGGTGCCTACTGGGCTTATTTTGCGATGTTGCGTCAACGCAACGAAATTTAACAAACCAACGGTGAATATTGCGTTTATTCGCCATTTCTGTCCCAAATGCACAATTAATGTTTATGCGTCTTGCTGTAGTTTGAATTCACAAAGAAAAATCACTCGTAATTGTGTGTTCTCCATAGTGCACTTTCATACGGCCTTGTCTATTGACTGTCGGGGTACCCCAATATGTTTGCTGGACATATACGGAGTTTGTGACGTTAGACGCGTGACCTCAGTTGATCTCTGTGTTGTGTTGCTGAGATGCGTTTCCCAATAGACGTCAAAACGGTCATTTTATTCTCACAAACCCAACATTTCTAGTTACACTTCACTAAATATTGTAGAAAGTTAAAAGTTCGTTTAGACGGTTTATAAAACTCACTACTTGTAATCATACGAATAGCCATATGACCTGAACAAATATCAAATGAGGAATGGCAGTACTCGGTCATCACTCTTTCGCTAAAGAAATGAAGAAGACAAGAACCAGGGATTAAATTTAAGTATCATACTAGTATAAATAGGAAAACTCCTGGAAAGCTCTGTCACCCTAACAGCATAGGGCGCCAATTGGATTCAAACCCCAAAACTCTCATCATAGCGGCAAATTGTTTGTTGTTCCTGAGTAACAACAGTACGTAAATGTTCTAATGCTACCATGAATACGTTTGAATTTTGAAATCATGTATGTCTTTCAGGCACTTATGGTTCAGACCAGGAAGGGATAGAGAACAGGATGTTGAAGGTTTCCATCCCATAATTTTTTTGTTTAACTGACGAAAACCCCTTGGAAAAACGACAGTATTAATGATCGGCTGCTGCTATCGAACGCATTACATCCAGAACACGGAGGAAAAGCCCTACCAGCTGAACTACGGCACTCGGTACCTTGAATAAGCGCCAGAGACAATATCTTTTCCATGACCACCAACTGAACTACGGCACTCGGTCCCTTGAATAAGTGCCAGAGACAATATCTTTTCCATGACCAGAGTAAATTGTGCGACTTGATGTCCTCTCAATGTTATAATTATAGTAATATCGTAACATGGTGCCAATGGATAATTTTCGAGTTTACTAAGGATAGGTGATTCTGCTGTGACTAACCTCGAAAACGTTGCAATAGTGTTTGAAGATTGGAAATCGATTCAAAAATAGTATTAATATGTAGGTTGCGAGAGTGCTATACGAACAGTAACACAACGGTATATTGTATTTTCACATAGCATACTCCATTACATAGCTTGGGACGGTAAACATTTGTTAGAAAAATATAAACAAACTGTTGCGCTACGAAATTCAGTGATCTAGTGAGCAAGGTCAAAGACCAGATCAGTACTGACAAAGGAAATACCGCAGATCCAACGAATAGAACCTAGTAAAAATAAGTTAAAAATACGGAGTTCTGTTTACTCTACCACGAGTTAAGGTGATTGATCTGTAAACCGCGCATCTGTTTATTAGGGATGTTTGAATGTTGAGAAGCACAAAGTCGCTGAAGAAACAATACCGACTTTTCCGACAAGCAGATCAACACGAGGCATAAAGGTGTATGAATGGAAAGCAAGTATCACAGTGCTTCAGAAAACAGGTAAAAAACATTTACCTAGGTACTTTGAACAGCATATATATATTAGCACATTCAGTACGTACAGATTATATATGTAGTATAACAGATGCTCTGTTGTGATAATTGGGTTCCTATTTTGTGAAGTGATTAAAGCACGTAGGAACGGAAGAGTGTGCACACTTGAGAATTCACTTTCAGTTATGCTTCTTTTATGTGCTGGGGATGAATCTTCCGAACTTTTGGAACTATCATCCACACCTGCAGTTTCTTCCTCACCGTCACAATCACTACTTCTTTGCAATGTGTGTGTATGATTTCTGGTAAGTCTTCATAGTATTTTTGCACTACTATATCATGTAACATGCATGCAAACGGCTCATCCTCCACTCTAATTACATTTTCACAATCAGGTTTACATGTTCGCCGTACCTTTTCCCTTAGCAGTTTAACAACGTTCGCCTAGTTTCATTCCACTCATGTATGCCGTTGCACTGATCTATCGAACACCGAAGAGATCTAGCTTGTTCTGCCTATTCAGCTTTGCGTGCTCGTGCGTTGATCTTTAAACGGTGCTAGCGGACGATCACGTAGTTTTACAGAATAGCTTTGATAGGAGTTGGTACAGGCACAACGTTTTATTTTAAACACGTTCCCAGTCGGTTTTAGCTGCTCGAGTTGGGTTACTTCCCTTGACAGAGAGTAAACGATTTCAAGTTCTTACCACTCCACCTATTCTTATCATTAGGACTGCAATTTTCCTGGTCTTCTTTTA
>JAGDQP010025086.1:15108-27248 GCA_022664845.1 Lepisma saccharinum
GCAATTTTCCTGGTCTTCTTTTAGTCATACTAGGCGATTCAGAAGGTTCCATTCTGTCTCAATCATACTTTGGTTCATGGGGTAAGAAAGTAGTGTTGGCCTTTTAAATGTATCTTCTTGACATTTGTCAGTGTTATGGAGTAAAATATCGGAAACATTGGACGTCGCGGATCTCCAGCTTAGTTTCCACCAGTTATTAAACAGGCATGTTTGCGCTGGACCATGGTTCTATAATTTTAGATTATGCGAAGCTCATAAATACATTTTCTTAATGCAGTGACACGAGTAGAGATTTGTGTAGTATAGTTCTTGTGCTACCGTCAAGTATTTCCAAATGAATGAGACAGGAACTACAGCACCTAATGAAAAGTTAATGTATATGCCTCCTAAAAGACAAGTTTCAATCCCTCGCGCTTTCTCAAGCATACGCTCTAGGCCAAGACACTAACTACGTACGAATTTCGTCAAATCTTTACCCACTCCATAGCATAAAGTGAATTCGTTTGTAGTTGACTGCATTCAAAATTCGTGGAAGGTCTGGAGATGTGACCGAATATGTGCTTGAACTTCTAAAAAGTATCACCAATAACTTTGTGAACGCGAACTTTGAAGTGTTTGTGACACTGAAAATGACGCACGGATCCTTCTTTGATTTTTTTTGTTTACATTTGTTTGATTCTCTGTGTTTTCACTTTTGTGGAAAGTATTAAAAGTTTATATGGAAGTTATATTCTCCTCAGTACAAACAAGGAAGATAAAGCAGCTAACCTCATGTGAGGTTTAGGCGCACTCACAACACAAGAAAGTAATTAAGGACTTAGAAAAATTGCTCTGATGATAGTTATTTAGTCTTTAATTCCGTAAGACGTAGTTACTAAAATTAACTTTCAGTACTTTTGCTACCAGGTGTGCCGGTTTATAATTCTTAATTTTTAAGAGATGAAGCTGGAAACAAGGGTTGGTTCACAGTCTCATCTCTTATGTCATTTTGTTGCTATGAGAGTACCTTTCAGAACACCATTGATGTTTAAGCGATTTCGAGTTCGCGTCATATTTTTTCGTGTGGTAAACATGCCAACTTTTGAGCCAAATAAAGGGCATTGGGGGCACGTACTACTTTTCTTGTTCAGTCGAAAGAAAAACACAAGTGAAAGTCGTCGTATTCTTGTGGAAACTTACGGTGACAATGTCCCAATGCAAGACGCTTGTGTACTTTGGTTTAGATTATTCAAACGTGGTGATTTCGACTTGAAAGACAGAGAACACCCAGTTCAAGCAAACAATTTTGGAGATGCCGAATTGCAAACATTGTTGGACGAAGACGATACGCAAACTCAATAACAAATGACAGAAAGGTTGATTGTTGGTTGCCGAACCATTTGTGATCGTCTGCACGCCATGGGAAAGATCTAGAAGGCAGGATATTGGGTATCACATCAGCTGAACGGCAGACAGATGGAAAAGCGAAAAACGGTGTGCGAAGTCTTGCTTTCTCGGCATGAAAGAAAGACCTTTTTCCATCGGATCGTTACTGGAGACGAAAAGTTGATATATTTCGATAATCCAAAGCGCAGAAAATCATGGGTTGACCCTCGCAAGACCGAATCACTTTGTAAATAAGACAATGATGTGTATTTGGTGGGATCAGAAGGGTATCGTGTATCATGAGCTTCTGAAACCAGGTAGAACAGTTAATACCGTTGGCTACGATCAACAAATGATCACTTTGAACCATGCATCGATCGAAAAGCGACCAGAATTGGCTACAAGACACGGTAAAGTTATTTTCAGCACGACAACGACCCATCACAAACAGAAAAAGCGGTCATAGACACCATTCCTGCACTTGGCTGGGAACTCTTGCCCCACCAGTCGTACTCAACAGACTTGGCCTCTTCCGACTATCACTTGTTTTCATCGACGTCTCACGCACTTTCTATGCAACAGCTCAAAATTTACGGAGATGTCGGAGAGTGGCTTTATGACTGGGCCACCTCAAATGATGTACAGTTTTTCTGGGAGGACATCCACAAAGTGCCAGAGAGATGGAGAAAATGTGTGATGACCTATACTTTGAATAAATCCCTTTGTACCTTCCTCCCACATTAAATGTGCTTTTTGTTAGAAAAAATTAAGAATTAATAAAAGGGAAAACCGGGTAAAATAGCTTCAAGTTCTTTCGAAGAACAGAAATGTTTTTCACGAAAAAACAAAAAATAGCATAGATTTAACCATGCTATTATGATAAATGTGTTTGTTGTAACTAAATATGTATGTAAAATTAAATTCATTGCAATTTTGGGAACATATTGACAACATTTCTGTGGATATTTTTTTTTCATGTACATGTTTTGTAAAATTTTCCATCAAGCAACAATAAAATATTTATCGTTCTCGTAATAGGAAGTATTACATAGCATAAAGAGGATGTTTTACACAGCTTAGGTCATGTCACGATACACAGATACAATAGACTCTAGGCTGGCTTCAAACAGCTAAAGGCTTCTAAAGAGTGAGACGTTAAGTATTTTTAAAGACTCAGGGAAAATGCTACATATTGGAAGTTTGTATCACTAATATATATTTTTTAAAAGTATAACAGAATAGATTGTTTGTTAAAATCACATATATACTTTCTGATATGAGATCTAATACTTTCAGGACATGTGCCATTTTACCTCGCTTACATACCGAGCGACCGTGGCTCAGTTGGAAGAGCTTTGACTTCGCATTCGGAAGACCCTGCATTCAATACCAGAGACCGACTATCCTGAATGAGGTTTATCCATATGTTTTTTCCTCATTCACACCAGAATAAATGCAATTTAAGCCCTGTCTTATTCCTTTCTAAATCCGTTTCCTTACACAATCTCGACCTGACCCACAGATGCCTGAAGTCCAAAAATACATTGAAATTCAAATCTCATTTCAGCCTCGTACAATTTGTGTTTAAATAAATATACAGTTAAAAAATCTAGGTTTTTTGAATCGAAAATTGTCGTCGGGTTGGAAACACTAGTTCGTTTTCTCCTCTCCCGTAGATTAAACTACTTTTTAATTGCCTCGTAACTCACGCGCAATAAGAATACTTAAGAGTGACGATAAACAGAAGTGATTAAGCTCATTTAAGCCAAAAGTAAATTGCAAAGGAATAAACGAATAAATGCTTATGTAATATGCACCTCTCCCTTTCTGCGTTTCTTTCGTTTCCCTTTTTGAATTTAATCCGCTTCTATAGCCGTGTTGTTTTCTCCTTGATGCAGGTGAAAGTCATGATTGATTAACAACGTTAAAGAAGATTTATTATCCTTGCGCTCATTATTCGCGACAAAGAATAAAGGAATTTAGACTAGTCAAAGAGGAGGAATTATGTTTATTTTCATGTTTATATCACGAGTAAATATATGGATATATAAAGAAGTACTTTCTTTCTCTGAAAACTGATAAGAAAGAGAGAGAGAGAAAGTCAAGATATGAGGGCCGATTCGGAACATATAAAAAAAAAATAAACTTGTTAGTCATTTCTAAATGTAGGTTTATACATATAAAAACCAGAGCAAAGTATAATGACTTAAGAACTGACGGAATTTATGTATGTAATGTAATAAATGCATATAGGACGTTTGAGATTCACGTGAGCCTCTGATGCCAAAAGGCCTTAAAATAAATTCAAATTCACTGAAAGCTTAATATTTACCACAACTTACATTATTTTCTTCTTCATCATCATCATCTTCTTCTTGCTTGTCTTGGTGTTCCTTTCTTTCTCGAAGTTGAATAACTTTATGAGATTGTTTGTTATTAATCAATTTATAGTTCTCGCAATAAGTTAAAATTAATTGTATGGGCGGCCACAACAGTGTATACAATATGTCCTCCCAATATTCTGGTTGAACTTAGATTGCTTTTCTTTACAATCAATATTTCTGTGATGCTGCTATTTTTGGTTCTAATTTAATTTTTTAAATAATTATTGCGACTTTAATACTGTGACACATTACGACTGAATGATACTATTATAGCATGCAAGAAATGAATATGTAGTGTAGATTCTTTAGACAAAAAGATATATAGTGTTCTGGAAAACAAACAGATGAGATTTGAGTTAGTTACATTGAGATAACTTTCGGGAAATTGCTAATAACATCAAATATACCAATACATAGTGACTTTAGAAAGAAAATAATTGTAAACCAGTCCTTAATATAGGCACAAAGATACTTGTTTTCAAGATAGTTTCAAAGTAAGAACGACCAAAGACCAAACGAAATTACTTGTAAATACAATCAGTATTTAAAAAAAAAACCTTTCGGTGTAAAGGGAAGAGTGACGCAAGAATTGTACTCATAAAAGAAGTTATATCCATTTTGCGAGTGATTTTCCTTGTGTCACTATGGGGGAAGGGATGATACTAAATCTCTTAATTTTATTACAAAAGAAACAGTTCCGCCACAGTGACACAAAGAAAATCACTCACAAAATGGGTATCACTTCTTTTGTGAGTAGAATTCTTGTGTCACTCTTCCCTTTACCCTGAAATTGTTTTTATACTGATATCACTTATTTTGTAAGGCTGTCTGTTTACAAAAAACGTGCATAGTCTTCATGCAAAAGGTCGATTTTGGACCATAGTAGGCTCCGTATCTCGAAAGCGGTAACTCCTATCAAAAAAATTAGCTTCGATTAAGTCCAACTTGTTGGGGCCCGCAATTGACCCCCAAACCCCCCGGTACCAATCTATTGGGACTAAAAAAAAACAGAAAGAATGGCAGACAAACGTTTTTATCATTTCTGAGAATTCTGTGATTCGGCTAAGAACAAAAGTAATAACTTTTGAACCCCTTCACCGATTTTGACGTGCGATACACCATTTAAAAAATATTGAAGCCTAGCTTAAGATTCCTCAAATTTCGGCAGCCTATATGGTCTGAGGTCAGGGCTATAATCAGAAATGTGATTTTTTTTTCGCACCGCTCTAGGGGTTGCTAGGGTGGTCCTTTTTCTTCCTGTGTCTTAGTATGACAAAAACATTTCAAATGCAAGTTCAAGTATCAAAATCGGGGTTATAATTCGCTAGATCCGAAACTAGTTGTATATTTAGAGTGCAGCCAACAGACTCATTCACTCGAGGAATTAGCGTTCTTTATGAAAAGTTGTATATAGGAAAATTTAAATGATATATAGATACAAGATAAAAGGAATATTACAGATTTAAACTAGGCTTTTCAAGTATTTAGCAATAATACCTCTTTGCATCAAATGTACGAGAATAATTGAAGAATTGAAATGCCATACGTTCTAAGTGCCAAATTTGAGATTTTACAGGAGAAGAAGAAAATCGAATAGATTTGGTTTCACATATCGTATCCCTTTCAACTTAATATATATGGTTCTATGACACTACAAGAAGGTGATGTATACGTCAGGATTGCCAAAAACCGAATGGTTAAGGAGACAAAAAGAAAAAACATAAATTAGAACAGCGTTCTATGTGCCATAAAAAGTACTCTTTTGTTGTAAGTGTCATGCAGCAATTTACTGTTTGGACTTCTATGCCTGTTGAAGTACATCATTGTCTACATCATTGTACGATTATAGCAATATGACATTAGATAGTAGAAGATTAAGCTTTTATTGAATCCATCCTCCACCAATATATATTTATTAGCATACGAAATACACACTACCCACTCCCACTGTCATGGAATCATTGAGCTGCTAAAAGTGTTCTATAAAACTCTCCGAGCTACTCAGACAAGGAAAATACAACATTGTCGACAGATCTTTCATTTTTTCTAGCAGACTAACGGGACGTTGTTTCAGATATACCGGTAGTAAAGGTTGTTGTATATCAGCCATATATTTTCCTCTTTTGAGGACATCGAATAACTTCAAATGTTTTCTGATAATGTAAGTAGTTAATAGCTACTTGTGATTGATGTGGATGACACACTTTGAGCATTCTACATTTGGAAATGTTACATTTCTCCAATGTCAGAAATGTGTCAGCAACTAATTTAAAATCAAAGAAATCATTTGAAGTCATTGGAATTACATGAAATTATTCCTTATTAATTTGGTACTTGGAACAAGGATAGGGATATGTTGGTGGGCACATCGTATATGCTTTGGGACAAAAGTGTGTGTGTGTGTGTTTTAAATGGCACTTGGAACGTTTGGCATTATCACCCTTCAATTCAAAATTTTAAGCTCCTACGGGTACAGAGAACGGAAAGGTCGAAGCCAGGAGAGCAGCTTAATTTTCACATCGGCTTTTCCTTGGTAAAACTGAGGAAGCATTGAAAAATCTCGGTCAACGTGGCTGGTAGGAAGAACCGAACCTAATATAGATACTGAATTAGCGGCAGTAACCACTATACCACAGAGGCGCGAGCAATTTTATTCTTATTGTAACATTTCATTCATTCCAAATCTGTATGTTACGTGTACCCTGTCGTCTTCTTCCCCTCTGTTTTTCTTGTTCTGAAAATAATCTGTTGGCAGAAACAGCAAAACAAAGTTATGTAATACGGTACTAGTTCTGGTATATTATTTGCATTAAACTGAGTAGTTTATCTCACGTTATAAAATCAGAGTAAACTTCTTGTACACTTTCAGATAGCTACGTCCTTTTTTTTTCTTGGAGCCTAAGAGGGCCGGATTCTGTGTAATGTTTATCCGTATTTTATTCACTCCAGTAAACTTGCTTGTTAAAGAGGATTATGGATTTCGAAGAGAAAACTTTGTTTACTTTGTGTTTTTCTTCTTCTTCTCCCGTTTTTTTCTTCTTCTACATAATTGAGTGTGAAGTTGCACAAGAAGATGCCAAACTTTCTAGCTCTCAAAGTTCACTTCAAAGAACCACAACGCAAAATTACCTCCGACCAAGACTTTAAGATCTCTTAAAGTCTTTAAAAAGAGGCTGGGTATGTATCGAAGCTAGTGTGGGTGTGACCTTTCTATTGTTCACTGAAATTTTAATGCGTTCGTATGAAGAACTTGTGTTTTGCCAGTGAGTAGTGACTTTACTAAGAGGAAAGTAGAAGTAGTTCGAACTCTACTTTCCTTTACGCACACTGAATGACTTTTTACCCAGATATTTTTCTCATTCACACCAGAAAAACGTTGAGATAGTACATACAATAAATATATCCAGGTCATGATAGTTTGTGATTTTCGTTCTAATCAAACAGGTAGCCTCTAAGAACAGTACGTAATATTTACATTGGATCCAAACTGTGCTCCGGTTTGAGGCCGACATATAGTGCAGGTCTGCACGGGCCGGCCCGTGAATTTACAATGTGAGGCCCGGCCCGAGCCTGAAATATGTTTTAGTCTTTAGACCCAAGCCCGGCCCGAGCCCATGTGATAACCAAATGAACCCGAAATAAACCCGAATTACAGAAATTTAATAAATAACTCAAAATCGTATTTTTATTTACAAAAAAAAAAGTTTAGTTTTGCGGTTTTGAGGTTTGCGGTCATGACTCAGAGAGAACAACGAAATAAAGATTATTCTTTACACTTACTAACTATATGAATTCTCTAAAAAGCAATGTTCATTTATATAAATTCTCATGAAATTAAAATACTTACATGTATTCACTCAGTTCAGACTCAGCCTTGGAGCTTAATCATTGTTTAGTAGTACATTAACAAACGATGTGAATACTCTAAATATTTAAAACAAAATGTCCATTTATGCAAATTCTTATGCAAATCGATGTGTACTGAGCCAGTAATTGACGATTGATGTGAAGAAAAAAAATTAAATTTACTCTATGTCTGCTCAAACTGGTTCGATCTGCTGAATTACTGTACCCGCTGCACTAAAATTTCGTTCACTGTTTGCACTTGAGGCGAGAATACAGAGAAACCATTTGGCTAATCTCGACAAATACGGGAGGTCATTTTTGTGATTTTTCTACAATTTTAATAAACTTTTAATGTCGACTGGAAATGTGTCACTGAAGTTTCCTTTCAAATATTTCATTGTTTCATCGTTCTCCTCATCATTAGGTCTTCCGAATCTTTCATCTTCAAAAGTAGAAAAATCCATGATTTTTTGTCTCTTAGCTTCTCCAACTCTTTCACCTCCACGCGGCCCAGCGCTAGTTACTGTAACATCTTGCGGGGGAAAATCTTCAGATGTTTCTTCGGATAATTGTCCTTCAGCTTTCATCTCATTTATTAAGAAGATAACTTCTTTCCTTGTTGCTTCTTTCTCTGTGTCTGAAAGCATCCTCAATTGACGAAAGTTTGACCATAGGAAACAAGCAACCTGGTGCTGTTGACTTAAATGTTTAAAAAGGTTGAATCGCAATGGTAGAACAAGTGGTAGTGTGGAATGTGTGTCTGCTTCCAGCTGTAGGGACACTCCTTTGAATGGTTCCAAGAAAGTGATGAGCATCTTCAATAAATCTTGTTCAACGTGTTCCATTCTTTCTTCCTCATGCCATTCAAACAAAATAGTTTCACTGCCACTGAAATTAGAATCCAGGATAGAATCCTATGAAGAACGTTTATTGCTGCGTTCATATTAATCACGTGTCAGTAGATAGAAGAAGACATACTAACGTAATGGAAGTTAAGACTTACAGAAGAGCGGTTTTATCGAAATCTGTAATGTTAGTTTACATTTTATTTGTTTCCTAAATAGTTTAACGTGAAATAAATAATACGTAATTCTTGTAATTTCATTGTCTAAATTGTTTTTCTTAAGGAGATATTAGATTTTTATGTTAATGTATAAATTGTGTCATTATTGTAACAATATATTTTCAACAATTTTAGGTCATCCGAGGCCGGAAGTTACTTGGTGGTTAGGAAGAACGCTGGCCGATAATATTTCTGAAACTTTTACTGACTCCATAACAATAAATCAACTTTTCCTGCTAAATGTAAATAGGAAAATGTTGGGTTCAAAACTTGCCTGTGTTGGCAGCAACTCGAATTTAACTTCTCCAGTAGTGAAAGAAATATCCCTTGATATTTTTTGTAAGTACCTATTTTATTTTATATTTCTGTCTTTAAATGTTGCTATCAGCTGAAATTCCATATTCTTGTCAACATACGGACGCAGTACAATACATTCCTTTTCCACAAATACCAAAGAAGTGCAATTATAATGTTTCTGTCATAATTGTATAACATTTGTTGAATATTGTACTTTACAAAACTAGTAACCACTTTGATTTACATTTCATGTATTGGAAGCATTGTGTTAATTCTACCATGGATTTGTTTTTCAGATGGAACTCTATGGGCCATAAGAGTTAATGCTGAAATAAAATTCTTAAAATATATATGCATAGATAAAATTATAGAGCGCGAGAAAATAATTTATTTATATAGCATTTTTTCAACAATTTATCTCAAAAGAAGCTTCGATTTGTTTCCGGGCAAATCTAATTTATCTATAAATATGAATTCTGGGGTACACTGGTGTCATATTTCAGCAATAGGAGGGGATATATGATAAATTTGTATACTTGAAAAAATAACTTAGTGGTAATATATCGAAAAGGTCACCGGTTTATTCCGCTTTCGTCCCCTTTCGCCAAAATCCTGCATCCACCACTGCTTGATTTCCCATCTTTCTTTGTAACCTATTTCAGAACGCAAATGGGAAAATACTTCCTAATGTTGAAAGGACACATTCTTTCTGCGCAGAACTCTGCAACCCACAGATAGAAGACAGGAGGACAATAATACAATGGTGCTAAGGATTTGCACTTTGCTGGGAGACTGTTGATGAGAAAGAGTACATGGCACGTTTCACCTTTGACAGAGCAGTAATTTTTCCAGGATTTAGTGTTCAATTCGTGCTATCGAATAACCCATACTATAGAATTCGTGACGTCTCAATTAGCCCGAAATTTGTCTAGTTTATGGTAGGGGCTAACTTCACGTTCGCCCTTCCCAGTGCAGCATGAATTTTGAAATATACCCAGGATTTAGTGTTCAATTCGTGCTATTGAGTATCACATACCCCACAATTTGTGGCACTCACAGTAGTTTGCAAATAGTGGAAGGCAAAGAATGCGGGAATTTGTAAGAGGTACCATTATGTCCACTGAAGATTCAAACACTATAAGCAATAAATAAAAACGAAAAAGATTTTGTGAAGTAAATTGCTGATATTATTGCTAATAATTATGAACAACTGTACTGGAAATCGAAAACTTTCGTACCTGATTAGTCTTGTTATGCATTACTGTTAATTAATTTAATAAACTTTATAAGAATTTCGTAAAATAACGATTTTTCCTCGAATGTTTCTAGTTCGAAAAATGTTATGTTAGAAATTCATTGGTGCCGTAATTTTAGGTTATTATAATAATCAGTATGATTTGCTCTATTAGATAATGCATGTGTCATTCCTCCCAGTCAATCAACTACCTGGTCCAAGTCCGAATTAGTTGTTTCCATCTAAGTCTCCTTTATCTTGATAAACCCTAAGAATTTTACATGCAGCGCGTAGATACGTACCTCCAATTACTCATATACACACTTATTTCTACAGCTAATATTTTCTTCTACATATCTTATTTGTATCCTTTGTTTTCATACCCCTACGCTGACAAACATGAGAAATGAGATTTTTAATTTGAGAGAAAATATATCATCAAATGTTGCTCTCGTGGCTGATGAGATAAGAGGAGGATAATGTGGAGTAACTGTATGGTAAAGACCATACAGCCCGAATATACCTCAGCCCAACCCGGCGCGATAAGTTTTACAAATTCTTTGCCCAAGCCTGGCCCTATAATTGTTTTAAATCCTTGACCCTAGCCCGGCCCAGGACCGATAAATTTTATAAAGTTTTGGCTCCAGCACCAATCTTTCTCAAAATTAAGTTTTAAATCCGACCTAGGCCCAACGAACTTTGCAAACATTATCTAAACTATGGTTCACATCCATTGCGCTTGCCTTCCAAATGGTACCATCTATGTTTGTAATTGAAAAGGACAAAATCATATAACTTAAATCTTAACACACAATTTACAAGCTACTACTATAGAGGTAAAACACAATGAATTGATAATGTGTTACCTGCAGAAAGAGCAGGTGTTCAATTTACAGGATGTACACCAAAAAATATTCTATAAGAATTAAGACCTCAGCTAATCTCTTGATAAAAATTACCGGAAGATAAATTGAAAGTCTTGATTATTTAGAACGTAGAGTAGCTTTTCCTTGTTTACGTAAATATTGATTATAAATATATTTAAGTTTAAGGGGTGAACGGTAACAACTAATCCTCTATATAGCAAAAGTGGAATCGCTAAGCAACAGCAACTGTAAATATTGCATTTTTTATAACACCTTTCACTCTACGTGCACAGGACTTCAACGTTTTGTTTTATTCCAATTATCGTTTAACGAAAGTCAATACTCGGCCAGATTCGGACCGATTAATTGCAGTTCTTTAATAATATTCGATAAAGTCGGTCCGAGTCTGGCTCAACCTGAAGAGAAAGCAGTGTCGGCCCACCCAAGCCCGGTCCGACCCGGCCCAAAGAAATAGCGGAGCTGGCCGGGTCGGGCAGGTCTGCGGGCCTCGCAGCGAGCCCGACCAGTGCAGGTCACTACTGTATGGTTCATTGGTGCATGAGCTAATATACTTTTCTGATCAGATTGATGGTAACAACGTCTGCTGTATTCTTTTCTACCAGCACAACAATCAATCCAGTGAACAGGTGGATAGGAACAGTGAACTTATTGAACTGAAAGTTTGAATTAAGAAAAAAATAAATTATCAGTTAGGCAAGTTTGTAATTTGTGAGAGTGATCTATGTAGGGTAATAGATGTTCCAAGTTATAAAGGTATATATTCTTTAACTCAACTATAAATAGATAACTAATTAGGTAAAGCACATCCATTTACAAATAAAAACATCCAATAAAATGAGCAAATGAATTACTTAATTTTATTTATACTTTTCCCGTCCCGCCATTACAACCAAGGAAGGAAAGGTGAAAGTCCACTTCTCGTTCAAAGAATAAAATTTTCCCGTAAAATGTTCTTCTTGAGTTGTTAGATAGAATTGGCGCTGTAAACTAGAAGCCATGCTTCTTATTGGTTTCCTACGATGAAAGTACTCTCGAAATCGTCTAGAGCCTTGTAAGAAAAAAAA
>JAGDQP010025087.1:0-27247 GCA_022664845.1 Lepisma saccharinum
TAAGTACAATAACTCATACAACTTGACAAATACAATATTTATTCACTTAATCCCAATACTTGGGAACAATTGACGTTATTCCTAACTATGCCTAACCTATATTTCAAGCAAAGATGTTGCTGCATGTGATTTCTGTGGAACAGTCTTGTATCATATCTATAAAATATAATGTTCTTACTTTTAATGTTTCAAAAAAACTCTATGCTTCAATTACAATTGTAAGAGCAATATTCAGTACTGTTGTGCCATAGGTGACTAAGAGATACATTACAACGCTGTTGTAGCCTAGTGACACATCCAGTCTTACGCAATGCACAACTATTTTAATTTCATATCCTTACTCAACGTGTTCCAAAAATATCAAATAGTCTGCTAAAGTACAAGATTAACTCTAGTGATCTTTCTCTAATGATCGTTCAACTGGACTTTATTTTTCAAAACGTAACATGTTTCATTAACACAAATCGTATATTTCAAGTGAATTTGTACTTGCAGGATTAAAATGTCTACTTTGTATTTGCAGTTAGCTAATGGCAAAGTCACAACTGCTTCGGATTCTATTCTTAAACTATAGTACTGTGTTCATATCATCCTCGTTCGTGTTTGGGACACAGATCTTGTGCTACTCTAAATCTAAAATGCAAATGACGCCTCCATATCTTACTTTAAACCTAATTCTGATGTCCCATTCTCTCTAATCTTATTCGCTTCTGTTGTATACATATCATGAAGGAGGAGGTTAAACCATTTTCACAGG
Organism: Lepisma saccharinum; assembly: GCA_022664845.1. NCBI lineage: Eukaryota > Metazoa > Arthropoda > Insecta > Zygentoma > Lepismatidae > Lepisma > Lepisma saccharinum. Next base: position 758 of record JAGDQP010025087.1, read on the forward strand.
ATATATCTCTCTCATCATACTATTGTTCTCCCTATACGAAATCTTACTTGATAACATATCTGTGTCCAGTTCTCCTCTCTTCATTCGGGTATATAGCTTATTTATCCATATGGCGAGGGCTAAGCTACATGTCAGGGATTTGTTTGGGACTCAGATCTTCTGCTACTTTACAATCTAAAATACAATTGACGCCTCCATATGTTACTTTAAACCTAATTCTGATGTCCCATTCTCTAATCTTATTCGCTTCCGTTGTATACATATCATAAAGGAGGAGGTTAAACCATTTTCACAGGATCTGCCTCTCTCATCATACTATTGTTCTCCCTATACACAAACTTACTTGATCACATATCTATGTCCAGTACTCCTCTCTTCATTCGGGCATATACTTTATTTATCCATATGGCGAAGGCTAAGCTACATGTCAAGGATCTGTCTCTTTCCGATTAAGTCGACACAGTACATTTGTTAGCATTTCATTTTGGATTACCACTTGTAATTTGTCCAAGGGAACAAATTGTGATTTTCCTTTAAATATTTTTTTTCTCCAGAACTTCTATCGAAATCCTTACCTTCTAATCTGTCGCGTCATGCAGCTTCATTTGTATGCCGAGCCTATCCATTTTTTTTTGCATAATCACTTCATCTATAAGCAATTTCTAAACATCCAGTGCTTCTCCAACGTCAGAAAAAAAAAGTTTCATTCTTGTATGTGTATGTGTGCGTGTCAAGATATATACATATATATATATATATACATACATACATTGTCTATCATAAATCTCATTACCAACGCTGTTTGGGCTCTACCTCATGAATATTAAAATAGCCTAATCTACCGAATGATTCTACTCTACCTGTGGTTCCAACTTGTGAGAAGAAAAAGAACTACAAAACAAAAAAAGAATAAAAAGAAACATTAAAATGCAAAGAATTGCAAATTGGTTATATATGAAACTGTCTTTTCTTGTTTGCGTGTTCTTTTCTTTTTCTTTTTATCAGTTTTTGTTTGTCTGTCTGTGTGCGTGCGTGTGTGTAAAATAAGCAAAGAGGATGGGCAAGTGATCAAGAGAAAAAGAGGTCTTTAGCTTGTTCTGTGGCACGTGCATCTGTTAACAGTTTATAAGAAATGTTTGACCGACTGGTGGGAATAGCTTCGTGCAGTAAGAAGGACATCGGTTCGATATCCACGCTTATTACTGAAAATGAGTATTTTCACAAAATATAAGCAAATACAACTTAAATTTCCCTTATGTACATATTACATTACATGATTTGATATACAGTGAATGTTCCTGGTCTAATTTAAACCTAATGGTATGCTATTTAACAATAAATATGGTAATATATTACTCTCATTAGTGTACAAAGCTATTCACTGACATATTTTGTACTATGGAATTGACACAACTGTATAGTAATTTTAATAACTGGATTGTAACTGCTTATCAGCTATTAGTGCTGTGTTACTCATCGAACACAGGCAATAGAGTTTCAGGAACAGTAATTACAAGTATTTAATTAAGACTTGCAGTAAGATATAGTGCTTTCTGGGGGTATTCATTACATATAGGATGTAATTATGTCATTTTTATAGCAAAAAATATGTGGTTAGTTTAAAAGCACTAAATAATTGTCCATTATACTCCTAGCATATAGCAAAACAAGGGATGTGTACTGTATATAGCTTACATTCAAAAGGTTACTCATCCATGTGAAGGAGTATCCTGAAAATATAGGAAATTTGCAAGGTTTTTATGGCTTTAGGGTCTCTTACACTACTGGAAAGAGATGGTTGCCATTCTAAATTATATGAAAGTACTGTAGCAGAGAAAATTATAGTTAAATAGCATCTGCTGATCTCTGTTGTGTTTTTACTAACAGAAAAAAGAGGGTGCTACATTCTATCAGATTAATTGAACATAAGAATATTGCCATATATTAAACTTATATTTAATTTCATTCAAATAGAATTCAATGAACATTCTTCCTAACTTCCACCTTTCTTGAATGCTATACAAAAGTGAATAATATCTGGTTTCGATACAGAAATAGTAGAACAATCGAATCAAGTAAACGACTATTGATAACTTCGGAGGGCATTGTAGACTAAATAACACCGTAGAGCCAAACAATAACACCCCCTCCCTTCATTTCCATTTCTTTTGTCACCTAATTAACTTCCTGCTCTACTTACGGAACACTATTGTATAAATAACTAAAAAATAAGACTACATAGAAAACACGTCCGCACAGCGATACCAAGTCTGAAAATTTGGTTTACATTGAATTAGACTGGAAATGGAAAACGACGTTAAATGTTTGATGTGCGTCTATCTTTCAACACTAGCCACTCATTCTAATATGGTTACGTAGAGCTCATAGATACTACTCTCTACGTCCACCTCTTTGAAGTAACACTCCTTTCGTCATGTTACTGTTTCTTGCGTTGATCATGATGTGAATCGCGTACATTTAAAATAAATCTAATCTTACTTAACTTATCCTCTTTCCGATATGTTTGAAAATGTTGAAAATCAGTACAACAAAAAGAGTCTAACCTGACTTTCTAACGTATGTTCTTGAAATATTGAGAATGCTAACGAAAGCAAAATGTAATTGTTGAAAAGTGGGAAAAAAAAATGTGTAACGAAACCAAGAGAAAAAATACGCTATGACTGGCCAACCGGCCACCGGTTTTCACAGTGCCTTGAAAGTAGTTCAACAGAACACCTATAAGTGGGAGTGCAAGGAACGCGGACAGGTCATGAACATTATTTCCAAAAGAGCGTCCACTACTCTCTACCATAAACGTCAAGCTCTACGTAACGCTACTGGAGTAATCGGCTAGTATCGAAATATGGACATCAAAGTAAATAAATATTTAACCTCGATTGCCGACTACCAGCCTAATCCACTATGTGCCAAATTTTCAGTTCTTATCCAGTTTTATTATGTAAACATTGTGTTACCGTTTCCTCGTTTATGCCTCTTAATTCTTGAGTTATACAGGTACCGAACTGTGTAAGTAAATAATATTTAGGTTATTGGCAAGTATTAAAACATAAATATAAAACAGGCCACACAGCGATAATAAGCGTAAAGAACTGAAAATTAGGTCTATATTGGTTTAGACTGGAAGTGGACAGTCGAGGATAAATACCCTCCGCTTCCTGAGTTCATATATTCATTAAAATTTTAATGACTCCGATCAGTCCAGTATCACTTTGATAGAGGTCAATGAATGAAACAAACAAAATGCAGGTTTCTTTTTTACGAATGAATTGACTGGCTCCAACGCCATCTCGTTCCAATTTCGCGTGTTCCCAGTGTAATTTTAATGATCAAACCGGACTTTCTCTACGCTTCAAATTAACAAGGAGGTACTTCATCAGTTGAGCACAGGGATTGGATTACTAAAAAGTAGGATGTATATAAATAAACCAGGGTTGAGGGAGGTCCTAGGTTATGGATGGGCATATCCGAAAGTACTGTTAACATTCTATTCCACCTGTAAATTTTCCAAATCCCTGTGCTGGTAATTTGCAGGTTCGAGAGATCGTCTACCAAACCACCCTTTGCCGCAGAGGTAGAGTGGTTCAGCGGTAAAACGTTGGTTCACTAAAGAAGACATCCGGTTTCGAATCCCGGCGGGCAGTAAGATTTTTTCTTCTTTTTCTTCTTTCAAAATATATCTGGTGTAGTAAAAAGCAATCCATTATTTTGCCAATAGATGGCTTCTGTGATCTGTATCTCGCGTTGTATAAGTCCGATCGGGTTCAACGAGATGGCGTTCAAACGATGAGATTGCGTACTACAAACACTGTTCAGATAGTTGTGATGAGTTGACTCAGTGTTGTGTGAGCGCGCGTCAAAATGGACACTAGCAAAGAGAAAATACGCTATATTTTACAGTTTTTCTTCGATAAAGGTGTAAACGCAAGCCAGGCGGCTGCAAATGTGAATAGTGTTTATGGTCCAGATATTGTAACAGCCAATCACGCGCAATTTTGGTTTCGTCGATTACGTTCCGGTAATTTTGACGTCAAAGATGTACCACGCACTGGAAGGCCAAGTGTCGAAAATGTCGATAAAATCATGGACATTGTCGGTTCCGGCCGTCATATAAGCACTGTTTCGATTGCCCAAGAGCTAAACATTGCACAAAAAACCGTGTGGAACCATTTGCATAAGGCTGGATACACAAAGGAACTTGATGTATGGGTGCCACACGAGTTAACGCAAAAAAACCTCATGGACCGAATTTCCATCTGCGAATCGCTGCTGAATCGCAACAAAAGCGACCCATTTCTGAAGCGGTTGGTGACTGGTGATGAAAAGTGGATCACTTACGACAACGTCACGCGAAAACGGTCGTGGTCGAAGCGCGGTGCGCCAGCGTAAACGGTGCCCAAGCCAGGATTGACGGCCAGGAAGGTTTTGCTGTGTGTTTGGTGGGATTGGCAGGGAATTATCTACTATGAGCTGCTCCCCTACGGCCAAACCCTTAACTCGGAACTATACTGTCAACAATTGGACCGTCTGAAGGCAGCAATCGCCCAGAAGCGGCCAGCTTTGGCCAATAGGAGAGGCATTGTGTTCCACCAGGACAACGCCAGGCCACACACATTGATAGTGACTCGCCAGAAGCTCCGGGAGCTTGGTTGGGAGGTTCTTATGCATCCACCTTATAGTCCGGACCTGGCACCGAGTGATTACCATCTGTTCCTGTCCATGGCGAACACGTTTGCTGGTGAAAAATTCGCTTCAAGAGAGGCTTGTGAAAATCGACTGTCTCAATTTTTTGCCAATAGGGACAAGGGCTTCTATGAGAGAGGCATCATGATATTACCTTCCAAATGGCAACACATTACCAAACAAAACGGCGCATATGCGACCTAAATCGGATCATTCTAACTATGGTAAGTCAAGCCTTCAATGTCATGCAAAAATAATGTATTACTTTTTACTATACCAGATATTTTATATGTTCATACATGCTATTAATAATTGCTTTCTTGCATTTTTCATACATTATCTTAAATGAGTACCCATGGGAACGTGGGGGCTAGGTAAGATTAGGTGCGGTCATATATCTTTACATGTTCCACTCTGAGAGCCGATCAATTAGTACTTTAAAAAATTGCAAACAAATATGCACAAAAACTTATTGAACACATTTTTCTGTTACTAGCTTGAGATGTTTCACGGTGTAAGATATGTAGGTGAGGAAGCGAAGCAGCCAAACGTGTTCGCTTAATGCACTATATTTCGCTGGTTTTGCCACTAGGATCGCTGCCAACTGCGGGCCTAAATAGGGTAACCTAAAATATATAAATACTGGATATTGTATCAGTCGCCATTTCTACAGTACAAGTAAACAAACTAATTACAAAAGGGGTTCTAGACTCAATTGTACTTCTATGCTATAGTGTGATGTAAACATCACAAATTTCTGAGTATACGTTATTTACAATGAAATTTCGTTTTTTAAAGTAGTGAATAGTTTATTTATGTATCTTTCTATACACGTTAGAAGACAATTTATCTTATTAGATCCTGAAAGATGTTTTGGTATGTTTTTCTTATTGACAAGAATTTCTAATGCATTCCCATTCCACGTACAAAGCTTCCCGTTAAAATTTTAACATTCATGAATAGAACACCGTTTATTGCCTTGAATTTTCTAGTGTTTTAATTTTGAGTTTTTTAGTAGAAGAGAAAGAGTTATATTTAATTTAATTTAGTTAAAAATTATGGCTGTACAGTCAATGAGATGTCGTCTATATACAAAATATTATCTTGGGCATTACTATAGTAATGACGCACCAATTTTAAATTCACTAAAACCAAACCAAAATCACTTAAAACACACACATTACTTGTTCATGGGAGGCTAGCGGTTTACGCAATTGTTTTCTTGCACTTTTAGTAGATTATCTTAAATTAGTGACCATACGAACGAGGAGGTTAGGTAAGGTTAGGTGCGGTCATGTATCCTTACAAAATATATTTTTATATGTTCACATCTATTATTAATAATTCCTTCTTTGCATTTTTCGTAAATTATCTTAAATTACTGATCATATGAACGTGGAGGTTTGGTAAGGTTAGGTGCGGTAATGTATCTTTACAAAATATATTCTGACACATATTCACACTTACCCTCAGCACACAGGCGTGTTAACTCTTCCAATTTCCATTAGAAAGTCGTATACAATTGTTTCGGTGCCTTTTACTTTCCTTACATAAATACTCCGCTACATAACCTTAAAAATGTACTTTCCCATGACATTTTTATACCATTCAATGTCAAACGCAAGAAATGTCGTAGCCATAAGAAAGACGCGCCATTTCAACACTGCCTTACAACCTTCCACATGACAACAAATGTAACTCTACGCAAAATAGTTCCTTCCGCCACAACATGCAGTGCGTCCTAAAACATCTTTAAAACACACCACAACAATATTATTATTTACTTATTATGTGATCCACATTACTATTTTGCTCCCAATTACTCACAAACATCACACAATTATATCAATTCATCCTGTAAATTTCTAAAAATTGGTGCGTCACTACTATAGTTAACCCTTATCTTGCACTTGGGAAATTATAATATAGAATCAATGGAAAATGTTACTTAATTCCAGGCATTTCATTAGTATACGTCGGACGTTCCATTTATAAGCAGAAACAGAGCAGTCACAGGTGGTGCCAGGTTAAACGTGATGTGCACCGTGTATTATAAAAATAATAACCTGAGTTTTTCTAACCCGTCTTGGTTACACTATCGCTCACTCGACATACTGTCCGTGTCTTTTGTAGCAACATATTAATGGTAATATGTAAATAAACATGTCACCATGATGTAGCATTACCATGATTCCTATTCATGGGCTTGTGAATTATTTCGTTCGGAGAAATCATCCTCGACGTAAGCTAAAGTAATACCTAATTCCAAGTTGCTAAAACTAAAAAGATGGCTACTCTTTAAAACTCCCCTGGATCTTTCAAAAGATTGAAGTTTATGTAAGGTTGGGTTACCCTAACTTCTATTCGTTACAGTCATCTTTAACTGGGATTAACGTCCTTAGTACTTGGCTGGTCCGAAATAATGTTGGCCTACTAAGCATTGCGATTTCTCGTACGGGGCATAGCCAGCATAACGGGTCATTCTTGATTCTATAAATACCTAACAATAGTCGGTAATCCAAAAAGTGTTACGAAGAGCCATATATCATTATTATTTCGTTAAATACGCACTCAAGTTGCAGGGCAGCATGCGGAGGAATTCTATTATGATTTATGAATGATGTGTTTGCTACAAAAATCACAAACATAATGTCAAAAGAACGAAGACGGTTTAGGTAAAGTTTGATGAGATACTTTTCTTCATTCTACGCGATGCACATGACGTTTAACGCTGACTCAACCTGGAAGCAGGCAAATAATGCAAAATGCGTTTCACTCTTTCACTCTAATTTCACACTTGCATACCTCGAAACTTTGTTATATTTTGTGGACCACAAAATAAAGTGTACCCGAGAATTATTTGTATAGTGTATCCTTCCGCTAACAAGTAAGTCGAGAATTGAAGCATACAACCGAAGAACGCTGTATAGCACATTGCGGAATGTGCTGAGTTACCACTTGAATCATTCTGTACGGAAAATGACCGACATATACTGAAAGGTTCGTTTCGCCATTGGTCAAGAGATGGATGACACTAGTATGCATGGGCGGATTTTTGGAGGGCATTGCCCCGTCATTTTAGAATGACTTTAAATGTTTCATTCTAAACGATAGCTTTTAAAGTGATTGCCCCCCTCCCAGGTGTCTATCGTGCCCCCAAGGGTCTCTCCCCTAAATCCGCCCATGCTAGTATGCTGGCAAACTGGTCTCTTAGCGGAACAACGCTGTATGTGCAAGCAAGAAAGCGGACGGCAGCGAAGTCAAGTTATCTGCTGCATTGTGTCATACAGCGTTACTCGGCGGAAAGCTACAATTTTAGTTTACCATCACCTTAACCGAAATATTGCCTATTTATTTAACAATATCCAGATACAGGGCAATTTCAGTTATTTTACAATGTATATATAGATATTTAATAACAAATAACATGGAAAAAAATATTTTGGAAAGAATTTGCCCTGGCTTTATTCAGGTACAATTTTAGTATTTGCCTGGAATGGTAGAGGGAATGCTCAGTCGGGATAGCCAGTACCGGAAATAAAACTCGGGTCTTCCCAATTCCAAGGCGAGCACGCTACAGATTGCTCTACGTCTAGTTTACATTATGCTTCCTTCGTTGAAGCTAAAATAACTTCTCAGGTTAATGATTAAATTCACGTTGAGTATTTTAATTATATTACCATTATATTATATTTCCATGAAGACAAATATTTTACACAATAATCTCGTGGTGAAGTTGAATGATTTATATATACTTCCAAGATGTGTCATAGTAAAATAAATAAATAAAGTTTGTTGAAATTACGCAATGAATAGACTTTGGATTCTCCACTGTATAACATGATTTGACCTAATCTAACTTTACACTAACATAACCAACTATTAAGAAAACAATAAAGGAAAGGACCTCCCGAATTCTACGCCAACGCTCTACCACTGAGCTATGGCGGCTCGGTATCAAGCGATTATTGTGTCGGCGCGGCCCCTCGGGAGGTGGGTCCTTGGGCGGAAGAACCGCTGGCCCCCCGCTTACTTCGCCACTGATGCATATAATCTTAAAACTACTTTAAGGTATTTCTAACCTTAAAGGTACATGTTATCACCAATTAAACGATCTGGTAGAGGTACTGTCTAAAGTTCAACCATGGCGCGTTGTATGATAAAATAGAATATTTGCATCCACTTTAGATACTTCCAAGATGAGGAAACGCCTTCGATGGAATAATTTCGGATCAGGTTTTGAATTAAATAAACCATTGTATCTGATTAAAGATGACCTAAAGTAATTAATTTAAGTTTACCTCAGTGCCCAAAGTATATATGTGTGTGAGAGGGGAGGAGGGACCATGTCCTTACCCATTTCATTTTGGATTTGGCGTACACCTGCCTTTTTATCAATGGGAGCTCATTGTCGTTACTTTCAATAGGCAATCGCCACTACTAGGTGCAAGCTTACCCTTACTTTTCTAGCTCACTTCTCCAAGCATTCCCTTACATTTCTAACGCACTTCGAGCACGAATTTACCTAACCGAAGAATACCTAGCTTAACTCTCACTATTTTAATGAACAGGGAGAGTATCAGAAGTGCAGCCGAATATTTGATTTTCATTAGTCGCAAGTATCTCCCTCCCAGTCATGCTCTATTGTAATCAGAGCCCTGCAAACCCAGGCCCATTTTGTATTCTTTGACCGGCCCTACCCGGCCCGGCCCGAATCTCGAGCCGGGCACAAACGGGCCGTCACAAACAGGCAGAGCTTAACCGGCTTGAGAACAACCAAGTCTGATAATTCAATTCAATGCTTCAATATTCAATGGAAAATGACACATGTGTCTTCATAACATTGCAGTTTCTATTTTCCCTTCTCGAATGGGAAAATCGTGTGAAATTTTACCCAAGGGCTTCTTTCTATATCTCCATTCTGTCTGTATATTTTTTATCAGTGGTTGTTCTGTCCATACATCATGTGGTAGTAATAGTAGTAGTATTAGCACTAGTAGTAGTAGTAATAATAATAGTAGTTTTAGCAGTATTATTATTAGTAGTAGTAATAGCAGTAATCATAATAGTAGTAATAGCAGCAGCAGTAATAGTAATAGTAGTAGTAGTAGTATTAGCAGCAGTAGTGGATGCAACTTCCAATACAAGATAAACTGTTGATAACGTATCACGTGATATAGATTCCGGATACGGCCATCTTGACCAAATTAGCAAATTTCGATTTCCGCATTGAAATCCACAAGGAAACGATAATGTAGTCAGCATGACAAGCGAAGCTTGAAATTTGAATCGAACAATCCTCAGCGTGGCACGTGATATAGTTTCCGGCAGTCATATTAGCAGATAGTTTCATTTATGACCATAATTTATGAACTTAATGCATAATGTGTCTAATTCCTATATAATCCCATGTTAAAAATTAACTATTTTTAGAAAATGTTTTCTTATTTAGAGATGATATACACATCAAAGAACTTCAGATTCGTGTTTGCCATATCGAGTTTGGGAAAAGCAGGTTGCAGATGGACGATTAAACGAACTGGAAGCTCTCCAGGACTGCATTTTGAATTTTTTGAGACAAATAGAAATATCTGCTAGAAAAGTGGAACAAACGGCAAAATAAACAAGGACTTAATTAGACTTTTCGTTTGAGGTAGTTAATATTTGTGAGATGTTGATAAGAAAAACTATCATGAGGTAGTCTTTGTCACTTAGCTCTTGTTTCCATTCATCATTACGTCCGTAGCCATCATTCGTCTCTCTTTACATTTCGCTGAAAGGTTTATGCCATTGACCTCTCTCTAAAGCGATACTGGATTGCTCGATGTCATTTAAATTTAATGAGTATGTAACCAGGGAGCAGAGGGGCCATTTAATCTCGATACTCCACTTCCACTCTGGTCCAATTTGGACCAATTATTTAAACTCTATCTAAGTTTTGTTTATCAATGTGCGACCCGCTTTTTAATTCATATTTTAATTTTTGCAAATAACGTGAGAATGATTTACAGTTATACGTTAAATGTATGGAATTATATTCTTTTATTCAACTTTTGTATATGCAAGCTAAAAAGTTGGTATTCGTCATATTGTATATAAAGGGGGCTTCAAATGACAGACCCCGGTCCCGATCTGGACCCCATAACCCTTTGTCACAGACCTCCACAACTTGATTAGTCATCAAAACTACAAAGAAAGAAAACTAGTTGTATTAAAAGCACGGTATTCAGCAGAAACTATTAATGCAGCACAAAAATCCAGGAATGCGTATGATTATTCTACGTACGATTTATATGTTTCATGCATAGTGCTCGACAGTTGACAGAGCGTATATTTGATTCAAATGAACCCTTCACTGTTGGCCCTTTCATCTTGTTTCCAAACTTTAAAAAAGCATAGAAATGTAATGTGGATTCATGCTAACATAGGCCGTATTCACTTTTTAATGTTTTATTTATTGATTGATTTGTTTACTAGACTATTTTCATTCCTGTTGGTGTGGGGTGACTAAAATACGTTGGCTACATTGATAATCGTACTGCTATTACTACTATAAGTACAGCAGCAACAACTGCAACAACAGCTAATACTACTACTACTACAAATACTGCTTCCTTTTATCATGTTAAAATTCTTTGTCTTGACAAATTAGGAAGATGTGTACAGTACTTGAGATATTTTGACCAACCCTCGCATATGTGGGTCAACATTTTTCTTTTGGGAGTTCTCTTTTCTTCATCTAGTCAAATTACTAACTTCTTCAAAGTTTTGTTGTGATATATTGAAAACTGTGGATTTGAGATATTTTGATAAACTCTCTTATATATGGGTCAAAATTTTGGTTTCGGGCGTACTCTATGTTCATCGTTTTATCAAACTAGTAAATTGTACAAAGTTCTATTAAGATATATTGAAAGTTGGGGATTTGAGATATTTTGGCCAACCCTCGTATATATTGGTGAAAATTTTGGTTTCGTGCGTATTCTATGTTCTTCGTCTTGCCAAATTAGTAAATTGTGCAAAGTTTGTTGAGATATATTGAAAATTGTGATTTTGCGATATTTTGACCCTTTCTCGTATATATGGGTCATTTCTTTTGTTTCGGTCGTACTCTATGTTCTTCGCCTTGAGAAATTACTAAGTTGGGCAAAGGTTTGTTGAGATATGTTGAAAATTGTGGATTTGAGATATTTTGACCAAGCGTCGTATATATGGACCAATTTTTTTGTTTCGGACGTAGTCTGTTCTTCATCTTGTCAAATTACTAAGTTGTGCGAAATTTTGTTAAGATATGTGGAAAACTGTGGATTTGCGATATTTTAACAAAACCTTGTAAATATGGGTTATTTTTTGTTTCGGGTGTACTCTATGTTCTTCGTCTTGTGAAATTACTAAGTTGTGCATAGTTTTATTGAGATATTTTAAAAATTGTAAATTTGTGATATTTTGACCAACCCTCGTATATATGAGTCTAATTTTGATTTCGGACGTACTCTATGTTCTTCGTCTTATTGTATTAGGAAGATGTGGAGAGTTTTGTTGAGATACGTAGAAAATTGTGGATTTGAGATATTTTGACCAACCCGCGTATACATGGATCAAATTTTCATTTCGGACGTACTCTATGTTCTTCATCTTGTCAAATTACTAACTTGTGCAAACTTTTGTTAAAAAATATTGAAAGTTGTGGATTTGAGATATTTTGACCAACCCTCGTATATATGGGTCAATTTTTTTTGTTTTGGACGTACTCTGTGTTCTTCGTCCTGTCAAATTGCAAAATTGTGCAAAGTTTTGTTAAGACGTTCAAAATTGTAAATTTGCGATATTTTGACCAACCCTCGTATATCTGAGTCAAATTTTGATTTCGGACGTACTCGATGTTCTTCGTCTCATTATATTAGGAAGATGTGGAGAGTTTTGTTGAGATATGTTGAAAATTGTAGATTTGCGATATTTCGACCAAACCTCGCATATATGGGTCAGCATATTTCTTTTCGGCGTTCAGTATGTTCTTCATCTTGTTAAATTATTAACTTGTGCAAAGTTTTGTTTATATATGTTGAACATTGTGGATTTGAGATATTCTGACCAACCCTCGTATATATGAGTCAAATGTTGATTTCGGACGTACTCTATGTTCTTCGTTTTATCATATTAGGAAGATGTGGAGAGTTTTGTTGATATACGTTGAAAATTGTGGATTTGAGATATTTTGACCATCCCTCGCATATGTGGGTCAACATTATTCTTTTGGGAGTTCTCTTTTCTTCATCTAGTCAAATTACTAACTTCTTCAAAGTTTTGTTGAGATTTGTTGAACGTTGTGGGTTTGAGATATTTTGACCAACCTCGTGTATATTGGTCAACATTTTGATTTCGGACGTACTCTTCCTCGTCTTGTCAAATTTCTAAGTTGTGCGAAGTTTTATTGAGATATGTTGAAAATTGTCAATTTACCTTTTTTTGACCAACTCTCGTATATATGGGTCAGAATCGAGGTTTCGTATATAGTCTATCCCAGTTCAAAGCTTTTTGTTAGATAACCCATTATTATTATTAGGTTAGTTGGCAATACTGAACTGGCAATACTTTAACCAGTTACAGGAAGATAAAGACAAAAATGTAATCTGATGCCGTAATTCGAGCAGGAACTCCGCTCTAACAGTTCGAGCGCTCGAAATTTTTTCGAGAGCTTGAAACCTATTCACGCTCGAAGTGGATTTTTTGCCAGTTCTCCCACGTTTCGAGCGTGACTGCTTCGGGCTTCGGATTTCGAGCGCTCGAAATCCGCTCGTTGCACAGCTCTAACTGTAACCTAATCTAGACTTGAGCAAGAAAACGTTTACCACAGTTGACTCATGCTTCGTTAACAACACAATCTAATATTCCGTGTCGTAATATGTTTCGTGTTGAAGCCCACAGCGAAAGACTCATAAGTAAACGTTCTTTCCTAACAATCGGGGATCTAAACATGGTATGTATGTTCTGAAAGTACACAATCAGAATCATAGCGGCAGACGACAAAGGGTACAGAGTTATGAGGGTTTAAAGGAAGAACCAACCGGTCGCAACAGTAATCCACTATAACATCTCGTAGCGTTGTTATGTAACACGTGCAGTGTAAATACAATTTTCAAATCACTATTTACAAGGTCGAACCGTGGATAAGTAGTTAAGACGTCGATTTGTTGAACGAAAGAACCCGGGTTCGAATCCCGGCGATGGTAAGAATTTTTTTGTATGATTTTCATTCAAAACACATTTCTATCTGTTCATATTTATTATTAATAATTGCTTTCTTGCATTTTTCGTAGATTAACTTAGATTAGTGACCATGGACTAGGGTAGATTAGGTACGGTTATGTATCTATACACTTTTGTTACTTTTTTTCAAGATACATTTCTATATGTTCACATTTATTATTGCATTTTAGTGACCATGGATTAGCGGCTAGGTAAGGTCAGGGTCGCGCAAACATAACCGAACCTGATCTTACCTAACCTACCCTAACCTATCCCATGGTCACTAATCTAAGGTAATCTACGAAAAATACAAGAAATAATTATCAACAGATACATAGAAAAGTGTTTTGAAAGAAAAAAATAAAAATCTATGCGCCCGAGGGGATTCGTACCTGGGTTCTTCCACTCAACAAGCCGACACTTTAACCACTTATCCACAGACCGATCTTGCAATTGGTGATTCGGAAGTTGTATTTACACTGCACGTGTGTTACGTAACAACGCTCCGAGAAATTACAGTGGCTTACTGTTGCGGCCGGCTCCTCGTTTAAACCCTAACTTCTATGGCCTTTCCTCTCTGCGGCTAGGACTCCACATTTATACTATTTTTTCTATGTATTTTCACAACATATTTACCATGTCGAGATCTCCGATTTTTATGAAAGAACGTTTACTTGTCAGAGCTGTTAGTTCGATCTTCCAATATAAGTGTTGTCTCTAGGTGGATATCACTACATAGGCTCGAATCCCAGGATAAGCGCTTCAACTTTTTATTCGTCAAATACTTTTTTTTTAATTTTGAGTTTCTTATTTTTTTATTTCTCATGTTTTAGCTTGTTTTATATTTTTACGTGTATTTTTCATTTTAGGTTTTCATGATTTAGCAAATTACAAAGCATAAATGAATATTGTGTATACGAGATTTCACTAAAATTCCACATTATGCTTAATATGGTATTGTCATTCGGTTCTAATCGCGTGAAAAAATCAGGAACTCAATTGTTTTATACACGCAAGCTAATTCTCCTGATTACATGCGTTAACCAAAACTGTAGACAATTTGGTTGATACGCGAAGATCCAAAATGGCTATTCCTTGCCTGTGTATATCTTTTCTTTATGAATATCATCTTTATTCATTTTGTTTTCTTTTTAGGCTTCAGTGGCATCCTCATATTACCGAATTTAAGGCGTCTGTGGACAGCTTTCAACTCAGGAACTACTATGGCTACTAGATATTTGAGGTGTTGTTGGAAAGGTATCAGCGAGACGAAATCAAAGACTTATAGATCTTCTCTGTATGTTCGACCGTCAGTCAGCCTCTCGACAACTTTCAACTCAGGAACTACTAGGGCTGCGAAGATGGTTGAGGTGTGGTTCAAAAAGTTTCGGCGAGATGAGTTCAAAGCTGCATAGATTATCGCGCTCCGTTCGTCGACAACTCAGCAACTACTAGAGCTCGAGGGCGCTTTAGGTGTCGTTTTAAAAGCTCAAGCTCAAGCTCAAGTGACGTTTGTCAATACACAATACATGGACCATTCAAAGTGGACGCTCGAAGCCTGGAGGTAGCACATGTGTACATTTCTCCGACTAAACCTCGCCCACTTGTGTAGCATTTACCACTTAGTTTTATATATTTCACCGCAAAGTATATAATCTTATGATGGATACAAGCATTTTGTACAGGATGAATTAAATTTCCGCTCCCATAGAGACTTGTCATGCTATTCCCTGATAAATTCTGAGATATAGACTCTCTTTGAAAAAATTGTCCTAAGATACGTAGTTCTTGAGGAATTAAGAGGAAGTATATTTCATGTGACCATCCTATGAAACTTATAGACCATAGTCGAAGCTCCCAGCAGTGTGACAGTAGGTGAGGTTATATATTAATGTGCTGCAAAATCTCAGATGTGGTTCTCAGTGGATTTATATTTTCATATAAGGCAATTAGTAGACAGAAAAAGTTGCTGTCGTAACAACCGATACTGAACTAAAGTCTGAAATTTGCTAGGCAGGTAGCCTACAGTCTTCCTGTCATATAGTCGGAGAAGTTTTGCTATTAGACAATTAGGTGCAATATAAATTACAGTGTTGCCAACCAATAACTCCTTCCCTTTAATTAACTGACACTCAAAAATCCAGATATCAAAAATTCAGATCGTAACCAAACTTTGTTTATAGATAAAATATCTGAGTGAAAGCGTACAATATTTTTTTCTAGAACCTGCCGTTCAAGAGATCATTATTAGCGAGATCTGACATGCGGGAGTAGTAGAAACATTACTATAAACATTCATTCCAGCAACTCTGGTGGAATACGAGCTAGAGCGTTAGGAAAGGTCCAAGGTTTAAGCACTGGTCGCTACGTTTTTTTCCTTTTTCTGTAGCACTTGTACAAATCTTATATTTTACAACATCCTTTTGACATGTAATGTGAATATTATTGTTCTATAGCTTTTTTATTTGTTTGTTTCTTTTCGCATCATTTATTTAAAATCTACTAATTTACCTAGATCAATTGTGTGTTCACATAATGAGCAGAAAAAGTATGAAAATAAGAATACTGTTACATTACACATGCGGAATTATTATTATTATTTATTCCGTAATTGTAATGTAACTGTTTGTTTATTCTTATTTCCATACTATTTCTGTTCTTTGTGAGAACACAATTGTTCGTTAAATTAGCAGATTTGAAATAGAAAGAACAATACAAATGCAAAAAAAACACTATAAAACAACATCATTTACTTTACATACCAAAAAAGCATATTGTAAAATATAACATTTGCACAGGTGCTACACAAAAGTAAAAAAGTGGAGCTTATTATCAAAATGTCTCTTGTCCGAAAGCCATTGAGAAATCAAGAAAAACCACTTGCAATCCGCTTCTTATTTTTCAATATTAGGAAAAATTTGCAGCCATGAATATCTTAGAAATAGTACTAAAACTTTAGTTTACCAAGATTTTGCATTTAAAAAAAAAAGAATTAGGAAAGATAAAATATATTCAATTTTTACCTTTAATTTCTGTTTCTATGCACTTATTTCTTTTGATAATTAAATGATTTTACAGGCGTTCTGGATTCACTAAACCTTGCAAATATATTAGAAAATAATGAAATGAACTAAACCATGCCAATGTCTCCATTTTATATTTTTGAGGAGAAGGGACGTTTTGATAAGCTCCACAAAAGAAAAATACATCGCGATCAGGATTCGAACGCTGGACCTCCTGCAGCCGACATCTTACTTCGCAAGAGCTACTTAAAAGGATGTTTACAGTAAGGGCTCATTTTCATGAAAGCTTGCGTTGCTTGATTTGCTTGCGAATTGGATGAAAAGCAAATTGAAACACGTGTTACACATACATTACAATAAAACACGCGTTTTAATTGGCTACTCACCCAAATCGGAAGCGAAGCAAGTAACGCAAGTTTTCATGAAAATGAGCCCTAATGATTCTACTACTCTCCGTACGTCAGATTTCGGTTATTGATTATCATTTATTCCTTTCCTACTGAACGGCAAGTTCTAAAACATAATGTAGGGTTTTTGTTAGATACTCTATCGATATACAAAGTTTGGCTACGATCTGAATTTTTGACATGTGGGTGTTTCGGTTTGCAAAGAGTAATCTTGTTTTAGAATTTAACAAGGAATATCATGGTATTCTTAGTGGGTGCGAATTTCAACTCAACTTGTATTGAGATTGACGGTCCGGATATCCCTGAGTTAATTTCTTAATCTTAGTTCAATAGAAGTATTATTTTCATAAATTTCATATATGTATTTTCCGAAGGGAATTTAGTTTGATTTTGAGGGAAGGGGGGGAACAAAATTCAATATCGGGCAAAAACATCTCATTTTCCTTGAAGTTAAGATCTGTATACCCGGAAAAGTTATGAATTCGATTCTAAATTCGAAAACACTTGACATCCGAAATATAAGATGATGTCTTGCATTCTGAGATCCAAGATAACTGCAGCACCTAAACGCCTTTTTTTCTTTTTTGTAGAATTTCTCACGTCAGGGTTCCAAATCGCGTTGAATTCGGTTCAGGAATCGAAAAATGAATTGTGCCATATCCAAAGAAATCCATGACAGTGGCAGCCCTAAATGTATTTATTTAATAAACAAATATGTATTTATTTATTAGAAGTTAGCACGGATACAGCAAATGCCATTTTTCACCGTTTTTGTAACAAAGTAAAATAACAATAATAACAACAACAACAACAAAGAATTATACAATAGGAAATAAGAGCAGTTTTTTTTACATTCATTCTAGATTCATATCACAAGCCTTTCGAAATTTACTTTTACTTAGGCAGAAATCTGGTGGCAAAGAAAGAGTATTGTAAAAATGTGTTAATCTGTATACAAGAGCTAGATGGACAAAACACAATCTCGGTTTTGAGGGCTAAAAATGATGTTGTGAACGAGAATTTTGTCTGAGTACTCTTAGGTTAAAAAGTGGAAGAAGGCCGTTGGTCCTGAGTGTGCCCTTTATCATTTTATAAAGACATTTTAAGTCATTTAGTTTTCTTCGTGTGTCTATGTTAGATTTGTGTTGCAGGTTGGGTACCCTGGGTTGTACAATGCTGATAAAGAATTTTTGGACATTGTGCAATTTAGATAAGTTGATTTCACAAGCCATAGACCAGATAGATGAACAGTATTCAATAGTAGGAAGTAGACAAGTGAGAAAATATGACCGAAGAGCTCTGAAACCTTTAATATCGGTAAACTTGTAGAGAAGTCCAAAATGTTTGGGTGTTTTAAGAGTTACGAATTCAATGTGAGGAGTAAAATTGAGCTTTTCATCAAATATGATACCCAAATCTTTGTAATAGTCTACCCATTGTATAACGGGTAATGTGTACGCACGTTTTGTGTTATGGGTTTTGAGTGAGAAACGCATTGCAGCAGTTTTGCAAGGATTGACTTTCAGTAACCAATTATTGCAGCACCTTTCAACATAATCTATAACAGTTTAAAGGAAGAAAGTATCTTCTGTAGATTTAATTGTCTTAAAAAATTTGCAGTCATCACCGTAAAGAAGTATAGAGCAGGAATTATCTATCTGTTCACATAAGTCATCAATCAAGAGGGAAAATACAACTGGCCCTAAGAAGTTTCCTTGTGGAACACCTGAAAACATTGGGAGCCACTTGGATGTGCTACCAGGGAAGATAACACGTTGTTCTCTGCCAGTCAAATATGATGTTAGAAGCTGAAGAAGTGGTTCATGTATACTAAATCTGGAAGCAAGCATATGTATAAGAAGTTTGTGATTGATGGTTTTGGAGAATGAACGTCTAGGTATATGACGTCAATTTCCTGTCTATTTGCTAGGGCATCCGTGGCGTGAGACAGTAGGACAACTAAGTTAGTTTCACAAGATCCACTCGGTACAAAACCATGCTGGTATGGAGAAAGAAATGGGAGAACATGATTTTGAATCCTGTCTGTGATGATTTTTTTTTTTTTTTTCAAAAATTAAACCGAGGGCAGAAAGAAGGGAAATAGGTCTCTATGAACTAACATAAGAATTTTGCACCTTTTTTTGTAAACTGGAGCAATGTTTGCTTGTTTCTAGGAGTTTGGAAAATAACCTTCCGAGAAGCACCTATTGTAAAGAATGGTGAAATGTGTATATAATGGTTGGGCTAGTTTAATCACAAATATGGAATTATTTTGTCAGGTCCAGAGGCCTTGGAGGATTTTAAAGATGTTAAAAGGCAATAAACTTCCTTAGCTATTGTGTTCATGTCTGATAGCCAATGGGGAGTTTTAGACTTTACATCAAGAAAAAATGGAGAATTTGAACAAGCATTAAAATTGTATAGAACCAGTCATTAAATAAATCAGCCATTTCGTTCAATGAAACAGTACGTTAACTTTATGAAACTAGAGATGGTGTACTTAAGTTTTGCCGCCTGCAGTTTATAAGAGACCAGAAGCGTTTAGGATTGGTTACAGGTTGTGATGAAACAGATTCAATATAATTATCACAATCTCTACGAAGCAGAGATTTACATAAGTTTCGTTGTAGAATGAAAACATTATTAGTTTAATTATTGGAATACTGTCTCCAGAGCGACCATGCACACTTCTTGTTCTTGAGGGCAAGTTTTCTTTCGTGACTGTACCACATCGGAAGCTTACTGGATTTTGCTTTCTTGACTGGAACAGTCTTTTATAACAGCGTCCAAACATGAATAAAAGAAATCCAAGACATCGTCCACGTGTCCTGATTTTAAAATTTCCCACGGTACTGCTTTTATTGCAGTTGCCACAAAGTCCAAATTCGTTTTGTTCCACAAGGGCATAGCTCGTTGAATAGAACCGCGCCAGCAGCGAGCGGGAGGAAACTGGAGTTCTATGTCAAACGACAAGTGGTTTGATACATGGAAAATATTTCTGCCTGCAGTGACCTTCACTTTTTCGAGGGTGGAAAGATCTAAATCTAAAACAGAATCACCTCTAGTTGGAAACGTGTTATGTTGGAATAAACGAAGACCTTCAATGGAATGTTCGAAGAACCATCTATCCGGTTGGTCAGTACGTGCACCACTAATATTTGAATCCAAGCTGATGTGTATGTTAAAGTCCCCAATGACGCATATATCATGTTCTTTGATTGTAGCGAGGACCAGTGCTCGAAGTGTCGGCGGCGCGCTGTGCTTTTACCCTTCTCATTTTGGATTCAGCGTACCCCTACCTTTTCATGGGATCTCATTGCCTGTACTTTCAATACTTTTCTAGCCCACTTCTCCAAGCGTATCCTTACCTTTAATAATCTTCGCTTCGAGCACTGGCGAGGGCAGAATCGAATAAGATATCTAACGAATTGTATAGTAGCAGCCGACTAATAGTTTTGAATGTTCTTCTTGTATCTCTACCCATTATAGCTCACAGCTTCTTTCTAAATCATAGCGTCCGACAGAAGGCCTAGAAGAACTAGCAACATGACACCCCTTCCCTAGAGCAACCTGGTAGTTTTTAAGCATAATCTCGCTGTTGGAAAAACTGTCGGTAGTCCACACCTCCGAAAATCCCAACATATCGTAAGTTGATAATTTATTATTAAACATATAAAGAGTTGACAGTTTATTACAAAGACGGGTTGCACATTCTGAGAATAAAAGTTTTAAAATATCACTATTACACACGGGCTTACTACTACACGAAGCGAGGGAAGGACCGGGATTGAGAGAGACGACACCAGAGAGGAGGACACTGCTCACAATATAAAGCAATATCTTCATGCTTCATGGCTGGAGACACTGCCGTCACTGTGAGACGGTCCTTGAGTTCACACACTTCCCTGATAAGGGCGCCGCGTGTGGAGGTGGGTTAAGTGTAGAAGGAGTCGGAAGCAAATGGTTGAAAAGCGGAGCACGGGAATAAAATTGCAACTGATCCTCGTTCGCAAGTACTCTTAAAGTAAATAATTGATTTAATACCCCGATGCTATGCTTTGGGTAGTACGCAGGCGAACAGTTACTGTTGTCAATAATATTAGGAGTAACGACAAAAACTCGACTCGCACAACACTGTGCTATTTATGATCTTTATTTAGGAACAAACGAGTTACAAAGCAACGAGATATATTTTGAAACTTCCAGTAGCAGATGTTAACTTTTAATAGTACGTAACAATTAACACAGCTTTCATAAATGGCGATCAAATCCTTTCAACGGAATCTGTCGAATGTATCATAGAATAACATAAATGCTTCTTTAATTGCTTTGTCTCAGAACAAATATGAACCTATTAACACGAACAATACAAATGTATCACCCGGCTATACTATCGAAGGACTTGTATCTATGTCCGTGCCCTTACAAACACAGTTTAATAGGTTGCATGCAAAATGAGACACAATAAACAACAATACATACATAATAACACACTATATATTATAAAAAATAATTATATACTGCAGTTTTAGATTTTACTTAAACCTTATTTTACTTCCTTAGGTCGAATTCAATGTATTCATACCAGATTGTATATACGGTGACTCTCACCGTGTTCAAGGTATGCATTAAGAGGCAACCAATTACGAAAACGTAGTCAAAAAATATAAATTACTAAATTTTTGAACGCTAACGATACATTCACGGAGAACAGTCGAAAAATGTACAAATTACGGAGGAGAACTATTAAATGGGACTGGTATTGCTTGACCTCTGCCAATACCACAATATCATGAAAGACTGATAAGAAGAACATATAGACGCAGGACACTACAAATTTTTACAATACACGTAAAATATGCGAAATACCAAAACTATACAGTCTATTTATAGTCGTTTATGTCTGAAATGACCTCAACTGATGACTCAACTGATGAAATGACGATGATTTCCCGTTTTCCGGCCGTTTCTGAGCAAATACAGCGATTTTTCTAAAATTCAGGAATTCAATGTGTTGCGTGCATCTGTTTGGCACACATATTATGCAAAAAAATGTGAACATCCGAATTTTTTGTTACAACATGCAGCAATATACTGATTACCACCATCTAACTCCAGCATACGAATATTTCGTTTCTACGATCATTTCTAGGGGGATACTCTCCATCCGGACACGTTTACAACTGTGAAAACTGGCATATACCTACAGAAATTGACTTCTAACAGGGGATACACGTCGCTTACTACTCTGAGACTATAACAATAATATTGATACTGTACTCAACTACCATTCTCATGAGCTACACTGCAATATTAGGACCCTTTGTTACCTGTCACGTGACACATACCGTTCTAATTCAACCTTAAAAGCCGGCTTTGCCATGACATATAGGATTCAGAATTATGCCCAATTTATTCCCAATCTAGCTCGATATATTTGAAGGTGCTCGGAACAACGTGTCCAGGCTTCTGGAGCAGAAATATCATTACACAACGATATGGTAGACACTGTAAAATGCTGTCTCTGACGCTACCAGGAGTGAAAATACCGGACGATAGTAATAGTTTATTTACCTTAAGTTCCAGCCCAGGGACACTAGTAATTGTCAATAAAATCACAAAGCATGTACGTATGTGATGATATTCAGCACGAACCTACTATTATATGTAACACAGGCAAAGTGGATTATTAATTTCATTGTTTTCGTACGTTTCACTAATACGACGGGGGTCACGGGCTGACCGGCGTACCCGTCGCATGCACTATTTTTTAAATTTTATATTAACTTCCACAACTTAGACAGTGTTATGGATTATTCATAATAACGCAGTTTAGGCACTGAGGCAATTTGATTTCATA
Source organism: Lepisma saccharinum (assembly GCA_022664845.1). Classification (NCBI taxonomy): domain Eukaryota; kingdom Metazoa; phylum Arthropoda; class Insecta; order Zygentoma; family Lepismatidae; genus Lepisma; species Lepisma saccharinum. Next base: position 23,995 of record JAGDQP010025087.1, read on the forward strand.
TCATAAAGCCACTACGCGTATCGATATTGCAGGAAAATACTTCATAAAGCAGCCAAAGAATTCCAACAAATAACATTATGCCGACTCCAACACAAGCCATAACTGGTAAATAGAATAAAATGGAACACAATTACAGTTTGTGAATCTGCTTCCCAGGATATGTCTCCGCACATCTCTAGTCGTATGTGGGCACGTCAACTCGCACAGAATTGTTCCATTTTAGTCTTAATAATTATATTTATGTGTGTACAACAATGGGACCGCACACTTACTTCCATTATCTTCTTTGCAACTCTCGCACCACTCCAACCACTAACGGAACGTGAGGAAAGTTCGTGCGTCCGGTGAAACAAAGCGATAGTGAAGGATTACAAGTCCGGCGACTGTCACGAATTGTTCAGCGGAACTTGTCACAACTAAATAGAATCACAACTCCAGTTCCAACCCAAAGTTGTTTATGGAAATGTGACCGAGCGGCTGTCCGTCAAAACTAGGCTTACCAGGTGGACGAAGAAGCGCGGAGCTGCCATCACACTTGAAGAGCATACGAGGTGTACAGCTTGCCGCTGGAAAATTGTATCTTCTATTTAAAACTAAACAACCACATTTATCCACTATTTTGTTCGTCACATAAACTCACCTGACAACAGTAAATTACTGACATCCAAAAGAGCACACTACACAGGGCAATAACACTTAAAAATAAGGCCAAATTGGAGTGATCACAATCATACCGATCCACTCTGTCCGCCATCTTGACTCTACGTATTCAGAAGCATTACCGACTAAGGTTAAGTCACGTTTGCTAGTGCTGATATATTTCTGAAATTCAGAGTGATTGTTACTGTTACTGAAGTTACTGAAAATACAACAGTAGCCATCATTATATCAACATCATTATATCCTCCTACCCTAGAATCATTCCTAAGTTCTAAAAGCTCATATTTTACTCCGATGCAAAACACCACAATGTAGTCGAAATCTTTCATTTAAAATTAGATTTCTTTACAAACTAAAATGCATATCAAGAATCTAAAATAGTTTATGTTAAAAGAAATACTACACTTCGTGAAAGTGAGTATTAAAATTTATTTCGAAAAGAAAAACTATACATTGAAGTGCCAAATGAATTGACACGTCCTTTTACCTTGATTACTGTGCGGCTCGACTCGGCATGGATTTGTCAGATGTCAAAAGAGCTACTGAAATAATGCCTACTGAATGCCAAGTAAACTAGAGCTTTGGTTGGAGAGTATTGCATCCCAGTGTTTCCACCAGACCCACCCTATGAGGGGTCTCATACCCCAAGTCATCGAGAACAAGCTCCCTAATTTTTAAATTTTTACCGTCAAAAATTATAGAAATCTTGCAAAACTCCAATTACACCCTCCAAATTTAGACTTTACACCCCCAAACTGAAAATCTTGGTGGCATCCCTGGTGCATGCTAAGCATGAATAGACTATTGAACTCCACATATTCTCAGAGAAGTGTAAATGGATTAAAGTCTTGACACTTTGCAAGCGCTCAAGTGTTTTCAAATTCTCATAAATTAATTATACATACCTACGCTTTCGTGACGTAAGAGAGCAAGCAAGATCAGTGCATCTGCACCCAGAACTTTCTGTTTTTGTGGAACAAGCAGAAAGATACATTTCCGTAATTGCGGGAATTTTCCTTTATTTCTCGCAATAACCGATATGAACAACCATACACATATATATATATATATTGAAAATTTTCTTACCGACCATCTTATTAGGTTAGTACTGCAATCATACCTGTAATTAATCTAATTACATTTAAAGCAATAGCAACTCAAATTAGTGCTCACTATTTAGACATTTGGAAAATGTTATTTGGTATATCCCGTAATGTTTAAGATAAATGTCAGTATTTGCAGTTATCGGCAGACAATCGTCGAGAAACAAACATCAAGTAGTTTCTTTTACCTTATTGGAATGCCTCAGTTTTCATTTTTGGTGTTAATTGCGCACGCGCAGAAATGTAAAAAGTCTTTCTTATCGTAACAACAAGTCAAATGATGGTCAAGTATTTGCTGCCGCCATTTTGATCACTTAAAACAAGTAAAGCTATCCCCTGTGTGATACGCACGCGCCGTGAACGGCACATGGGGGATGTGGAGATAGCGCTCCACATTTTCTTGACCTACGGTACGAAATGAGGTGGGGTGGTCAGTCCCACGCTCGACCGCCTTTACCTTTCCCAAAGTGTCCAGGAGTACCAAGTACACTCTGGTGTTCAATTTGATAGGAGACTAAGTGCACCTCAGAGCGCCAGGCGTGGGAACACTGCGAGAATATCCTCCAGTGTCCTGCTCGTGATTTGAACCCGGGCCTCCCGATTCGTAGTCAGACGCGCTACCGCCTGAGCCACGGCGACTCCACTTACATCACAGAAATATAATTACATTCTTTTAATGTTTTACAGTTAATTTTACCTTCATTTTTATTCATTTTTTTACTACAACGAATAGAATATTCAGTTTGGGTTTTAAATCTATAGAAGTTATACAATCAACGAGATTCAAACTTGTGACCTCTCGTTCTTGAAAAAATGCCTCTTTTCCACTTCAGCCACTCAGTCTTTCGATAGCGAAAATTATTTGCTGAAGTCGAATATAAGAAATATACTAGTTATATCTATAACGTAAACATACTTATCCTCACGTTATATAGTTTATTTCTAAATTAGACGTTTCGCATTCTGCCAACGAGAAATTGTCAGAGCGGTTTGAGGAATTAAACTAGATATAAAAAAAATAGCTTATTTTTAATTTTTTTTCTATATCACTATTTATGAAAACTCACGACCACTAAAATAATAATAATAATAATCTAGAAACGTGTAAGCATTTTACACTGTTACATTTCGTAAACTAAATCAAGGATTAAATAAGAATGTTATAAATAACATGAAAGTAACATTCATATATAATTACAATGTTCTGATACTTATATGGACTACGGAACGTAATGCGCAGGACTAATTTTAAATATGTATTGGTTTATAGATTAGAAATGTAATAGGACCTGTTGCTAAACCTCATGAGAATAGAGTTTTGAGCACTTATTTACTGTTTCGTCGAATTTAATACACCAAACTTTCAACTTTCTGAGTGTCTACTCTTAATAGTGTTTTTTCTAACTACCAATGTTCTTGGCCCGTGTAGTTAAGTACTGTGAGTGACCTCATTTTCCCCATATGCTTTGTAGAATCAGAAAGGCGATGGC
>JAGDQP010025088.1:3043-27246 GCA_022664845.1 Lepisma saccharinum
TATATATATATATATATATATATATATATATATATATATATATATATTTTGAGAAGACACTTTGAGGTAAAGATTGATGTTGACTTTCGAATAGTGTTAATTGAACAGGGCTGCCTTAATACTAGGGCTGGCTAGATTCTTTTGCCCGGAACCGAACTTGGGGGCACTGCCAGTTGTGCTCCCGGCTCCTGCACAGAGAGTGGGGGAACTTGTTCCAAGGGTGCCAAAATAGATGTGGTGAAAAGATCTTAACGTCTAAGAAAATAGAAAATGTTACGTAATGCACAGGTACTACTGGATAGTGGATGAAAGACTTTAGCGTACAAGGAGAGGTCGCTGTCTAGGAATTTTAGTTATGGACCAAACTTCATGTGACAGCAATATTAATACCCTTCAGGTATTAATCATCATCATATTCAGCCGTTTTCTATCCACTGCTGAATGAACTTCTCCTTTTCTTTCCACATATCTCGGTCTGCTGCTATCCTCATCCATCTAGCTCCTGAAAAGGGCTTGACTTCATCTACCCATCTTGAATTTGAACGTCGTCTCGGTCGTTTCTTTTCTCTAGGAATCCATCTTCCATCTGTTTATCTAGCTATGTGACCAGTCCATCGTCTTCTTGGCAGTCTTGATTACATTCTCTACCTTCGTTTGTGCGCGAATCCATTAATTTGTCTTCCTGTATCTCGTAGTTATTCCTAGCATGTATCTCTCCATTGCTCATTGTGTGACTCTCAGTCTAGTCGTTTGCGCATTCAATGTCAAGTTTCACAACCGTACATCATCACATGTAAGACACATTGATTATAAACTTTGCGCTTCAGACACATTGGTAGTTTGCTTTTGAAAATAAAGTGTGGTCTTCCAAACGAAATCCACGCCATTTTACATCTTCTATTTATTTCATCCGTCAACTTGGTATTCGATGTTTTGAGCTGTCCTACGTAAACATACTCATCAAGTGTGCCTATTGTCTCTCCGTTAATCTTCATTTTCCTCTTTTCAGCTTGTTGACTGTACCTGACTTGTGTTTTACTTGGATTCATTTTAAAACCTATTTTCGAACTCTCATTACAAATCTCTTCCATTCTGGTTTGTAGTTCTTCTTTACTTGAAGCAAACAGGACTATATCATCAGTGATTATATTCGCCATTGATCTTTATTCCAACTTTATCCCAGTTTAAAGTTTGGAACACACTCTCCAGGACCGCAGAAAACAGTTTTGGAGAATATAGAATCTCTTTGCTTTACCCCTTTTCCAACTTCAATTTTTTCACTTTCTTGACGTAGTCTAATGACAGATGTGGCAGCTGAGTAAATGTTTCGGAGTAACCTGATATATGCACTTTCGATGCCTTGATGTTCAAGTGATTTAAGAACTGCTGCCAAGGAGACCGAATCGAAAGCTTTTTCAAAATCTATGAATCCCAAACATAGTGGAAACTCATATTCATTAGTCCTTTCCATAACTTCATTCAGTGCTTGTGTGTGGTCCATTGTGCTAAATCCACGACGAAATCCGGCTTGTTCCCTTCCCTGGTTAAAATCCAAGTCTCGTCCAATACGATTCAAAATAACTTTGAACATTTTGTATAGAGCTGACAGTAAACTAATTGGTCTGTAGTTTTCGACGCGTTCTTTGTTCCGTTTCTTGTACAACAAAATACCAGCATTATTCCAACTTGACGGTATTTCTCTTTTCCTCAAACACATCGAGAATAATTTAGCAAGTTCCTCTTTCACCTTTTCACCTCCCCATTTAAATATCTCTGCTGTAAGTCTATCTTCTGGCAATTTTCCGTTCTTCATCCCTCGAAGTACTTTATCCACTTCTTTCATTAATTCTAAGACTTCTACACCGTTTTCTTTAGAATCTTAATTTCCTTGTTCTTCATTGCAGTAGTACAATTCTCTGTAGAAATTTGCAAATATGTTTATAATTTCTTCCTTATTTCGTGTTACGGTCCCTTCTGGTCTCTTAACTGCAATTATTTGCTTCTTCCGTATCATGAGCTGCTGTTTGGTTTTCTTCAGGCTCTTGTTATCCTCGATTGTATTTCTAACAAGATTTTCGTTGTATCTTCGTACACCCTCTCTTATTTTCTTCCTTACGGCTTTATGTAGTCAATCCTCTTTATGTAATTTTCCTCTTCTTTTATTTCCCTTTATTCTTCATCAAGAGTTTAGTTTCTTATAAGTTTTTGCTCCCTTTTTTCTTTTCGATGGCTGTCTCTCGTATTATCTCCGTCAGTATTTTATTTCTGCTATTCATGTCTTCTTCATCCTCTAACTTTTCGAAGGCGCTGAATCTGTTGCTTAGTTCTATCTCGAATGTCTGCCTGTGTTTCCCTAGATTTTCCATATCTAAAACTGATGGTTTTCCTCTGATAAGCTTCTTTCTCTCAAGTCTAGTATTCAGTTTCAGCTTACATCTCACCATCCTATGATCACTCGAGATTTTGAAACTGTTCAGAACAGATAGGTTTTGCAGAATTTCCGTTATTCGATAAAATGTAGTATATTTCGATTTTAGCCCCATTTGGGCCTTTCCATGTCCACTTCCTCGGAGGCAGGTTCTTGAAAAAGTATTGGAAATAACAGTCTGTTGGCTTCTGAGAATTCCACTAACTTCTCTCCTCTCTTGTATCTTTGGCCAAATCCAACATTTCCCACTTTCGTGTCACTGCTCTGCTTAGTTCCTACTTTCGCATTGAAGTCTCCCATTACAATTTTGTAATGCGATTTACTACTATCCCAAATCTTCTGTATCTCCTCGTATAAGTCTTCGATTTCCTCCTCCGGATGTGACGTGGTTGGAGCGCACACTTGTATAATTTCCATGCTGTATCTCTTGTTTATCTTTATAACTACTCGTGCGATCCTAAATTCCTTCAGTTTCTGTAATTCGTGACTTCAGGTCTTTATTAATTATAAGCCAGCGCCTGTCGATTTGCCATTTTCTGTTCCTTTGATGTAGAACGTGTAACCTGACTGTAATTCTGTCTGTTCTTTACTCTTCATCCACACTTCTAATAGTCCTATGATGTCCCACTTAATCCTCTTAAAATCATTCTGCAATTCTTCTAATTTGTCCTCTCCTGCAAGTGACTGACAGTCTACAGTCCAAACCTAGGCATGTTGACCCTTTGACTTCTGACCGCTGCCGTTGATAGCAGCATTCCGTCCTCCGGGCAACTCCGAGGCTGTTTCCTTATTTATACCATGATGTGTGTAAAGAAAGGAGGGATGCAGACTTTTAACTCACCACACTGTCTGATAATACTGGTTGGTATCCGGTATTACTTACTTACTCTATGGCTAACGGAACTCGCAAGTTCATCGCCGTAGTAACAAACGTTCGCCATGGGATTCTATCCTGGACAAGATCAAGCCAGTTTTCATCACAAACCTCTATTTCTCGAAGATCCCTTCTAATATTGTTCTCCCAACGCCGTCTCTTTCTTCCCAACGGTCTCTTTCCCTCCGGCTTTTCAACCAAAATGGAATATAATCTTCGTTTTTCTTCCATCTCCCACGGCCTGCCCATCTTAATCGTCGTGATTTCATTATTCTTACAACATCGGGTGAGTCGTACAGTCCGTGAAGCTCTTCATTATGCAGTCTCCTCCATTCTCCAGTCAACTCGTCCTATTTCGGCCCCTATATCTTTCTCAAAACCTTGTTTTCAAACACTCTTAATTTATGTTCATCTGCTAGGGTCGTACTCCAACTTTCACAACCGGAAAGTATTACCGGCAGAATAACCGTTCTGTATATTTTCAATTTCAATTTCCTTCGTATTAATCACGAGGGTAGGAGTTTCTGGACTGAATAGAAACATGCGTTGCCCGATACTAAACGACTTTTTATTTTTTCTGTTACCTCGTTTTTTGCTTGTTACATATGCTCCCAAGTATTTAAATTTGTTTACTTTCTCTGTTTTCATTCTTAATTGTTATGTACCTAATTCCGTCATTCCCTGTGTTTCGGCTTGTTATCATGTATTTTGTTTTATCTATGTTTACCTGTAGACCTATCTTGTCGCACACTTCAACTAAGACATCAGTGTTGCTTTGTAGTGGATTTATATCTTCCCCTATTAAATCTGCATCATCCGCGTACACGAACTGTTGATTAAAGCCATTCAACGTTAGTCCCTTTTTGTCCTCTTTTATTTTTAAAATCGCATATTCTAAAGCAAAGTTAAACAGTAGTGGCAGGGTGTCTACTGACCTGGAAAACCTTGAAAACCTGGATTTAGGTTGGGATTTTATTTTGGACCTGGAAAACGTTAAAAAAAAAAAAAAAAATTGGAATTCGAGCAGAAACTTGGATTTTTTAAAAGTTATTATTTTTAACTTTCACTTTATTAATTTAGCTCTGTAAACATTTAAAATAAAAACTTTATTCTTATTCAATTTGTAAATTCAAGATCACGGAATGAGGCATTTATAGTAATTAGTTTTTGTAAGAAGCTCTCAGGGGACTCAGACTTTTTGTGAGTACAGGTGTGTTGACCCCGAGGGTACCATAGTTTATTTCAGATCTATACTTCTTTCTGATTGATGCTCTGTTTTTCTCCTCATTTCAACTTTCTCTTATCCTCTACTTTAACCACTCATGTCTTGTTTTATTTTCTAATTGGGTTAATGGGCTTATGTACTTTGGGTCTAATGTTGAACTAAGCTTTGAAGTTACCTTAACTTCAATATATATTTTGTCAAGTATTTGTATTCGAATTTTAACACGTCTGTGCTCACCTGCATATACGATATTTTGATAATTTTTAGCTTTCATAATTCTTATACTTGAATGGGAACTTGTTATAAATATGACTTAAATACATTGTACTTACACATGACATATATTCGACTTCAGTTCTTCCAGTAGACTTTGATGTCAAGCAGGTGACAGCGGAGTAATTAAAAAATTGTGGGGTTTGCAGTTGGACTCAAGTGTTTCGGTTAGTAAATAATACACATCTTTCAACATAACGTACTTATATATACATATTTATTAAACTTCACATACAGTATAATCTCTCTTTCTCTCTTTAAAAAAAAAACAACAACTACAGACATACTTAAATTACATCTCAACGACGGTCTAAATACGGAGCGAGATCCGTTCTGAATGGTCTAGTCAATTCATATTGAAGCAACTACTTAAGAGGACGACATTAAACGGTTTAATTTAGGATGAGTCGTAATAGTTGAGGTTAAATGCAAGGAATTTGAATTTATTTTATTTATTGTGTTTAGCAATTTTATCTTAGTCGGGTAATTTATAACCATACTTTGTTTGTTTGCAAGAAGAGAAATATTATAAATTAATAATACATGATATAAATGTATTTGTGTAAATAATAACTGACCATTCCCCATCAAGAAGAATATGCAATGAAATATTGCCATGTGAATTAAAATGTGCTTCGAAGTTGAGTTTTACATGCACATTAATTAAACTCTTATTGAATACACGTTTTTATTTTATTTTTTGAGTACTGGTTAATTTCACTAAAGAGTATTGATTAATTTCAACTAAACATGTAGAAAGGTAAATTATATTTCGTTAATTTTGGGTCTGAACTAATTTTTTGTTGAAAAAATACTAAAAAATATGAATCATACATAGGTTGTACTATTTGTTTGTTTGTTACTGCACAATTCTCTCAACTGGTACACTGCAAAAAATAGCTGTGTTAATTCAACACAGTGCTGTGTCCCAGCGTGACTACCACTTTTTGTGTGTTAAATTAGCACAACACACGGTGTTGAGTTCGGTACTGGGAGAAAAAAGTTACGGCTGCAACGAGATTTGAACATGGGTTGCTCAGTCAGAAATTGATCGTCTTACCGACTTGGCTGAATCGTCAGACAGAAAAGTCACTAGATGCAAACGATAGTAGGGGATTAAATATATGTTGCTGAACCTCCATTGCACGACTTATATGGTTTACTCACTTCCGATTTTTCAGTTGGGAACCAGAACTCCCATTCGTTGAGAATATACCATTTATATGAAAGCAAGCAAGATGGCGACAGCCAATCATTTGAGCAGCATTACTGCTTTCTTATCGTAATAAAATGTCAAATTCTGCGTTTGCTTTCATAGAAATGGAACCTGTTCTCAATGAATAGGGATTGTGATCCCTAATTGACCAATGGAAAAGTGATTAAATCATTGCATAAGTCGTGAGAGTAACTTTGTTTCTGTTTGGGATTCAGCAACATTTTTTTTTTATCTTCTATATGTTTCAATCTTCTGTCTGACGATTTAGGTCGTTAAGACGCTCGACTTCTAACAGAGCAACCCATGTTCAAATATTGCTACAGCCATATTTTTTTTCTCCCAGTACCAAAATCAACACCATGTGTTGTGTTAATTTAACACAAAAAGTGGTAGTCACGCTGGGACACCACATTGTGTTGAATTAACACAGCTATTTTTTACTGTGTAGGGAATAATTCTACTTTATTTTCTTGTGTGAGATCTCTCCTCAGCGTACATTTAGTTAGTACATAAATATGTTTTTCATGTTCTATAGTGGCTTAAAGAAATATATGCTTGCTACATGCCTCGTTTAATTGATAAACATTTTTGGTTTGCAAGAAGAAAAATATTATAAATTAATGACCTGGAAAAGATTAAAAAATAGACCTGGAAAACCTGGAATTTGAAAATTGACATTGAGTAGACACCCAGAGTATTGACAAGGCATCACCTTGTTTCAATCCGTTGCGAATCTTGAAACTATCTGACAGATTATTACCTACACATACTCTGCTTATGGGATTGCTGAGGCACATCCTCACAAGTTAAACAAGTTTCTTCGGAATTCCAAATTGTACTGTATAGCTTTTCCCTTTTGATAGAATCAGAAGCCTTCTTAAAATCAACGAATAGCTGGTGAACAGTTTCATCATTGTATTCCCATTCCTTCTCCAAGATTTGTCTCAAGGCGAAAATCTGGTCCAACGTGGATCTATTTCTTCTAAATCCATATTGGTGATCTCCAATTATTTCATCTACGTATACACTTAGACGAGTTAGCAGTATATTACTCAATATTTTGTTACATGTTGGGAGTAACGAGATTCCGCGGTAATTATTATAGTTCGATTGATCGCCTTTTTTAATAAACCGGAACTATAATTGAGGTTTTCCATTCTTTTAGATGCTCCTCCTTTCTCCATATAGCGTTTATCAATTTATGCAGTTCCTTGATTAGTGCCGTTCCTCCCGCTTTAATTAATTCCGCTGGAATATTGTGTATTCCCGGTGATTTGAAAATTTTCAATTTCTTTGTCGACATTTCGACCTCGATCTCGCTAGGTTCGGGTATCCACGATTCTGCGGTATAGATTTCAAATTCCTCTGTTTTCCTTTGTGGACATTAAAACGTTTGTCGAAATAACTTTTTCACACATCGATAATTTTAGTCGGATGCGCCTACAGATCTCTGCGTTCATTTCTAATCATCCCTAACCTCATCTGGTAATGTTTCCTTAACAAGTTAACCCTTTGTACAAATCTCGTATGTTATTGTTATTTGTCTTGCTGATTTCCTCTATTTCCTGAATCTTCTGCGTCGTATATTCTCGCTTTTTGTCGCTGAACCCGCGTGTGACGTTGCGTTTCGTGTTACTGTAGTGGTTTGCATTTGCTTCGCTTTGATTACTTAGCCATCGTTGCCTTGCTTGTTTTCGTTCCTCATGAAGTTTGAGGCATTTTTCATCAAACCAAGGTTTGTTTTTCTGGTTTGTTCTCACCTACACGTTCTTTTGCTGCGCCCTTCACTGTTACACGAATTGCCTCTCACATCTTTCTTATCAATTTCACTATTAATTTCATCTTTATTACCACTCGAGTCGGCTAAGATTTCGATCCTATTTGAGATTTCCATGCTGTTAGCGCTCTTAAAACTCATTTTATCTTTATCTTTTCTTTGAGATTTCCAGTTGGTAGTCTGCTTTTACGTTTAAGTTGTTATCTAATCGTTTATCTAATCATCCAGATTATCTAATCGTTTAACTTCGAATTTAAGTTGTTTTACCCTTTGCTTTCTTTGTTCGCAATACGTAACTTTTCCCTCACTTTTGTGATCACTAACTGATGGTCGGCGTCACTTCCGCTCCTCTGTAAGACCTAACATCCATTTCCATTATGTTGGTGTATCTTCGTCTATCTACTAATACGTAATCGATCTGGTTGAGCATTTTGCCATCCGAAGATAGCCATGTGTATTTGTGTATGTCTTCTTTGTGCTGGAAGTATGTGCTCTTTACTAGTATATTTTTCGAGATCGAGAAAGTAATCAGTCTTTCTCCATCGTTGTTGGTGATTTCGTGAAGGCTGTATTTGCCTATAGTAGGTCTATATTTTTCTCCCTCCCTACCTTAGCGTTGGAATCACCCAACACAATTTTCGTATTATACTTCGGAGTCCGGTATTAATATAAGAACATAAATACGAGGGTCATTTAACTCGAAGTGGCAACATAATTGTGAAATGGAATGTAGTGAATCGCTCACCTCAAGAAGCTTATAGTCCTTTGATGTAGTCTCCGCCTGCCTGTTAAACCCTTCGCCAGATGTCTGGTAACCGTTGAATACCTGTCAAAGCCCCACTTTGTGAGAGGGTGTTGACAGTGCGCCCTAAGGCACGAACAATGCTGGGAATGTCTCTTAAACGTTTGCCCCTGAGAGGTTCTTTCATTTTTGGGAAAAGATCAAAATCGCAGGGGCTCATATCCGGGGAATATGGCGGGTGCTCCAGTACCTCCCAACCCCATCGTCGTAACAGTCTGTACTGGATGGGCTGTATGGCATCGGGCATTGTCGTGTAGGAGAATTGGTCCAGACTCCAGGAGGTGTGGACGTTTGAGCCGCAATGCTGGTCACAAATGGTGACTGAGGTATGAAGCATAGTATGCAGCATTGACGGTAACGCCCGGTGGAACTTGATGTGACAGGATAATGCCTTCGTGGTCGTATGACATTATCATCATCACCTTCGCGTTTGCTGGCTCTTGCCTAAGCTTTTTCGGTCGTGGAGATTCTGGGTGGCGCCATTCACTCGACTGACGTTTCAATTCAGGCTCGTAGGATCTTCCCCATGTTTCGTCACTTGCAATAATGCGGTGCAAGAAGTCATCACCTTCCTCATGGTAACGTTGAAGGTGTAGGCGCGCATATTCCCACCTATGCCACTTTTGAACCTCGGTCAGAGCATGGGGTACCCATCTGGCTCCAATTTTCCGCATGCCAAGATCTTGTGTTAGCATGCGGAACACTGATCCGGACGAAATGTTCAGCTCCTTCGCCAAGTCCAGCGCCGATCACCGTCAAGCACTGTCCGTAGTCTTGCAAGATTAATTTCGTCCGTAACCGTTCGCATATGCCCTCCACCGTGCATTTTGTCTGTTGACTGTCGTCCCGCCTGAAATGCTGCAACCCATCTCGCCACTGTCTGATACGGTAGAGCAGCTTCACCACATGCCTCTACTAATCCTCTGTGAATCGTCCTAGCATTTCGCCCTCGTGCCACCTGGAATTTGATAAACACACGCTGTTCTGCACGCGTGAACATTGCGTTAGGGCGGTATTTCACACAACAATCACTTTAACACTGTCGACTCGCCACGCAAACCGTAATATGGGACCGCAGCAGCGTTGAACTGACTCGTACACATCCACGGCACACACTACGTTCATCATTTGTCTCCTGCCCACACGACACTCCAATCGTAGCAGTGTTGCCAGTTCGAGTTAATTGACCCTCGTACTAGGGCGCACTATTCAGGCAGTTAGAGTAAACATGGATCAAAGTTCATGCAGAGGGTTCGACACATTTTTAAGCCATAAAATGTTCTTAGTTATCATCGGTCCGGGTGGTTGAAGTGGTAGAGTGGTTGGCTCACGAGCGAGAGGCAGGTTCGTCTCTCGTTGGGCGCGTAATTTTTATCAGTCCTTTTTCTTTACCAGAATCAGTATTTTATGCGCTGTAATAAAAATAAAGAGAAAATATAAGTGTATAACATTTAGTTATTACAAAGACGATCGATTGTGTTCAACGTTAACAATTTTGTGCGGAAAATACGTGTTTCACGAAATTAGCTGAACACTGTTACGCTGTTGACAATAAGAAGAGCAATTCCGCCAAGATACTATTAAAATACAATCGATAGCTCATCACCAACTGTCATCTGTGATCCTTGGAAATATGCTTGGTATGCTTCGAAACTTTGAAACGAAAGAGACATCTTCATAAGTGCCGATGGGGGTGTTCTTTCCAACGGATCTTCTCAGAACACCGTGTTCTTGTCCAAAATTTAAATTCATGTGTTGTTCGAGGTGTAGAAATATATTTTGCTTTCCTTGCTTCCACGCTTGTTCCTGTGTATAAATAAATCTGTGACAGCATTGATTGTGCATATTTTTCTGGTAATTTTCATTAACACATTTAATATTATTCCCTGTATACAATTTTTCGTGGAATAAACCACTTTACCGCCTCACCAAATATACATCCATCTAGAAGCATTAAGGTGACCATATTTTTTTCAGTGATTCCGGAGAGAATCTGGATAATTGCACTTCTTTGTTGCTACAGTAAATTTAGCTACCATTTCTTTTTCCCCACCACTACATGAAAGATGTATCTGTTCTTAATAACTTTTATCTATACTCATTGAATTTGGAGTTTAGAACTGACAATAGGTTAAGTTAATCAGAAAGTTCCTAATGTGAATTTAGAAAAGAGAAATAACAAAAACATGTATATTTCAAGGATTTAACAAAAAAATTGGAGAATACAAAATTAGCAACCCATCAAAAGAGTACATCTGGTAGCCCTAGATAGAAGTTTTCGAAGGATATTTATTTTTCTAAACGGGGAGAAAAATAGCTGGGGATAAATGCCTTAATCCGGGAAAACTCCCCGGAAACCGGGAGTGAATGGTCACCCTAGCAAATATATAATGTGCGAAATGATTTGATAAATTAGCCAAATTTAGTGAAACATTTTTTCCCGCACAAAACTGTTAACGTTTTAACATTATCGTCTTTGTAATTACAAAATGTTTTAGAGTTACATTTCCCTTCATTTTCATTCTATTTACTACAACGCATAAATTACTAATCCTGTAAAAAATATAGTTAAAAATTATGCGCGCACCAAGACTCGAACTTGCAACCTTTCGCCCGTGTGCCTGACACTCTGTGTGCTGAAGTGTAAATAATCAGTTTATGAACTGTAGTTTATTCATATCGGCCAGTTGCGAGCAAACATGGGTACATATCTCTTACACTATAAAATGTTCTTGGTAACCATCGGCCCGGGTGGATGAGGCGACAATGATGTGACTTTTTGAAACGAAGTAAATTTCTCTCGTCTATAAATAGTAAAAATTAGCTTCTTCCTTAATGTGCTTGTGCTTGGTTTTGTCTAAAAACTTGTAATGATCATAATTTTTTCTTATTAAGTGTAATCACCGAATGTTAATGTGTAACAAATTAGGCATGGTACCGAGACTTGCTTGTCGAGACTAAAAGCTTTATTTTCAGGAATGTCAATAATATTAATTTAATGCTTTTGTTGATGTTGTTTTATAGTAGAAGTCTTGTGACAAATTAATTGCATTCTGATAAATTTTATTTAACATGTTGTAGTTTTAAAATATGACTGTAGTCATATAAGTAGTGAAGTTATCAATGCCAAATTATTTTCTGTCGTCTTTCAACATTAATATAAATGTGTTTGAGATTGATGTTTTTTTCTGATATACTATTTACAATCTCCAATTAATATCAGCCTCTGCTAGACTGATCCCATGAAGACTATAAAGCATAGTCAAGAAGTCAAACTGTCTAAATTCTAATATCTTACACCATTTAGTTTTTTAAAAAAATGGAAGATTTTTGGAATGCTAACCGGGACCTTAGAAAAGCTGGAGATAATCTAATGTTCTTTTTAATATATTTCTATTATATGGAAACAGATAAGTCGGAGCTCAGTCGCGGTAGATCTCAACTATCTTCGTAGCCCTGGTAGTTCCTGATTCGAAAGTTGTCGACAGACAGACACAGCGATTGTATAAGGCTTCCCAGCTCGTGTTGTTGAAGACTAAATATTATATAAAGTTTCAGTGTAGGAACTTCTTAGTTGATGCAGAGGAAATTCTGCGCAAACCATCACATAAATATACTTGTACACTCGATAAAAGCAGTATTGTTTTATAAAAATCAAGTGAGATGGAGCGAGAGTCTAATTTGGATGACCTCTCGAACGCTACCTTCGTAGCCCTAGTAGTTCCTGAGTCGAAAGTAGTCGACAGACGGACATAGAGGGTGATATAATAAGATTGTATAATACATAGTATGCCTTAGAAACAGTCAAGTTATTTTTTTACCTACTAAGCTGTGCTTTGCTACGATTGTTTGCATGGCATTTTAACCTGATAACACGCCTTATTTGAAATACCAATGTGCTTATTTCAGTTTATAAGATGTGCAATACGCTGTTATTTGAAAGTAGCTCCTACCGGGAACACACTTCACTCTTTTCTTTGTTTCAATGTGTGGCGCAGCTCTAATCCATACCTATGTTGCGTGAATTGGTTCCTTTAGTCAGTCAAGAGCAGTATTGTATACAAATTGATTTATGTGTCTGTGGAGTTCGTTAATTTCTTTGTGTTTGATTATTTCCTTGTACAAAAGTTGACAGTTAGTAAAAGTTTAGTCACGTACTATACACTGTTAAAAACTGTAAACGTTGCTATGAATTCTCAGGGAAGTTTCTCAGAAATTTTAGTATTCATGTTTCATTGTAACGAAGGAAAACGAGACTTTTCGTATGATTCTGGCTATTTTCCGTTTTCATTGGTGCACATGCGCAAAATGAGAAAACTTTCTTGTCGGATCTGTGCATGCAATGTTGGTCAAGAGTTTGCTGCCGCCATTTTGTCAGTTTTTATTTTGGTTGTAATGGGAAATATTTTGAGTGAATGGAAATTGCGAACCCTAATTGACAATTACAAAAACTATTAAAATATTGGGTAAGTCGTGGGATTAACTTAGTTTATGTCTTCGGGATTCAGCCCACATAATTCTAACACTCTATACTGTTTTCTTTTAACAGAATTATCAATCATTACATTACTAACAATCATTACGGTACTGAACTTTTAACTAAGAAACCCGTGTCCAAATCTCCTTTCGATTTGTTTCTTTTTTAGGTTTTTGAAAATTCTGTGATGGATGTTTTTTATTAGCCAAATTGCTGAAAATTCCCAGGCAGCTGCGGTTGCCTAGGCTTTCTCAGGAAAGTTTCGGAAAATTTTTAACAGTGTACATTCATTTATTTCTATAAATCTTATCTGGTAGAAAATTTCGACTAAAATGTAATTTTTTGATCTTTAACGCAACTGATATTCAGTCAATGTGAATATAATTTAGAAATAGCAAAACGTTTGTTACGTTTACCAATTTCGCAGTTTCTGGTTTAACACGGATCCGTTTCCATAATAGAAATATTTTCATGTATCTCACTTATTGGTATTCTAATGGTTTCCATAATATAAATTTTGTGATCTTTTATGTATATTGTTGCTACTTTTCCCCTTCCATGTGTGCACCTTCATCTTATATGTTTATGTCGATTAAGATTTTCCCATTTAAGTATTTTAATGATTTTTAATTTAAACTTTTATCACTCAGATATAATGCTGGGGCCGTAACATGTCCCAGCAACAAATTCTGGAAGTGCATAGCTATTCTCTTCACAGAAAAATGTCGTAAATTCCTTATAATAGAGGAGACAAGAGGATACCTAACTTTTTGTGATAATGATAATTAATAAGCTGTTGTGTTAATGATCTTCATTCCATTATTTAGAAAATGCTTCTCTTCGGCTTTGACCGTCATTACCGCAACAACTTAATATTCGGAAACTCACATCTTCCTATCTGACAACACTGATTGAGTGACAAGTGAATCACGATTTGGGGAGCTAGTTGTGTCAACTGATCGCGCGGGATGACAGGGTGCTGCATAATTAAAGAGTTATTCCAACGGTTTCTTCTGTGCTTGGCGAGTATACTTTTTGAATTTCCGCAACGCAAACTTTGATATTAAAAGTTGGTGTAAAACTACAATTCTTCAAACAGTATTCATATTGTGAAGTAATTCATTCTCCACGAAATTACTGCAGTGCTGTCACCTTAAAAACTATTATAATTAAAGAATACTACTATTTTGTCATTACCACAACAGTCATTACCGTAACGCGGTTATTCTTTACGGTAATGACAATTGACATTTTCTTAATTGTTGAATTCCGTATTTTGTAATTATTTGTACATTAATCTTTAATACATTAAATAATAGCATATTAAAAACTATGAATCAAGTGGAAAAAAGAAATAAATTAGAATTATGCCAATTAATGTGAAAAAATATAGACGTGTGACGGTAATAACAAAAGTTACCAAACTTTTGAAAAATTATTAATATTTCGAAAAATAATTGTATTACAGCGTTGGGTGATATTGAGATAAGATAAAATTAATTTTATGGGCGGGAACATGGTGATATTAAGAAATATTATTCAACTATCCCTATGATCTATTGTTTCGTATGTTGTTTTTCTAGGAAATTAAAAAATAAATTTTTGGTCAAAATACCTCGTCATTCCCCATATCAAATATTGTCCCATATATCCTAATTAAAGCTTCTTTATTACTTTAAAATCGTAATGTTTTTCTTTCTATTTCAGAATATTATTTCTAATCTAAACAATGTAACAACCTATGTTAATATATTAATATTCTGGTACTTATATTGCAATCGGAAAGTCTGCGTACCCATTTCAAATGAGTCAAAGAACGGCAGCTTCGTCTTTCGAGACTCTCGAGATGAGACCGAGACAAACGTGTCGTTACTGAGACCGAGACGAGACTGAGGTTTACAGTCGAAACCAAGACCAAGATCGAAATTCTGAATTCAAGACGAGCCTAAGGGCCACATGCATAGTCGTTCCGCGGGCTACCCACGGAAAGCCTGAGAGACCCTTGACCATTTTGTGTTGCACCGAACCGCCCTTGGATCGAACCACCCTTGGCTGTCCCGTGGATGATATGTGTATCTACACCTCGTGATTTTATTTCTGTATTTGTAGAAATATATTGCATTTTAGCCATGAGTGTTGCTTTAACAATAGACAAGAAAGTGGCACAAGTAATTTACAAAACATTACGTTTACGATCAGACCATGTATGTTAATTATTTTACAATTTTTTTAAAAAAATCTGCAAAGTGTTGACATGCTGTCGTAATAGTCTATGGTGCTGCTCACTAGTAGATGATAGGGAGAAGGATAGTTTCAATTCAATTAAGCCTGTAGTTGAAAGGGCTTTTCCTAAAAGTAAGCGTAGTTTATCGAACGGATCTATAATTCGTTTAGAAAAGAAAATGAGTTTTTAGTGCATGCATTATTACATTAATTCGCAGCTTGTTAACGTAAATAGCAGAGTAGTGTATTGGCTTAGCTTTCATAGGTCTTTGAGTGCCACACATATCGCAACTCGCAAGTAGTTGTACCGATGAACTTTGCTTTATTTAAAATAATAATAATCTTTCTCCATGGAACAAATTTCACGTTGTGCTCATGGTTTAGAACTTGAGAAAAGAGGAAAATGTTCGCTTGAAATTAAACATACATTACGCTAGCTTTTAGCAATGGCAAGCATAGGGTGCTGAAGATCTTAGGGCTGATTTACATGCAAGCTTGCGTTGCTTGCTTTCTGTGCCATTTGGGTGAGCAGCCAATTGAAACACCCGTTTTATTGCGTGTTCTACCTACTACGTAATAAAACACGTGCTTCAAATAGCTACTCACCCAAATCACACTCAAAGCAAGCAATTGAAGCTTGCATGTAACTCAGCCCTTAGCAAGAATTCTGTCAGACTCCCCAACGGGTGGTGTAACCCCTCCAAATCGTCGAGCACACCCCCACTTTTAATATCTTTGTAGTTAAAAGTCAATAGAAACCCTGCAAAAATATTTACATTCTAGCTTTGGCTTTACGTTACACAAACTGAAAATCCTTCCCGTTTTAGCAATTTCAAACATATGTCATAAAGTTAAGTCAACTTTTTCAGATGTAATATTGTAGTCTCCCGGACTTTCTATCCTGTTTTCTCTTTTAGCTTAATTCAATTTGCTACGGTAGGCCTAGGTTCGGTTAGGTTTAATCAGATATGAAAACGTAAAAGGACCATGAACTGATTATGGTGGAGCAATTTCCGATGTTATTTTTTTAATATGCTTCCTAACAGCATGGTTAAATACAATTGCAATGCCCTTTCTGTAATATAAAATGTTCCATTGATTCTCTGATTTCTCCTAAGATACACTTTCGTGATTTATTTTTTGATGTTTTCAAATAATTTCCCATGATTACATATTTCTCCCTCCCTCCCTCCCTCTCTCTCTCTCTCTCTCTCTCTCTCTCTCTCTCTCTCTCTCTCTCTCTCTTTACAAATGTTGATACCAATGCCTAGTTAATCAATATTTTTTTTTCTTTTCTGATAACATGAAAGAATAGCTTATTGTTACTTCTTCATTAGAGTTATATTCTTCAGGTATTTTCCAACACACATCACCTAATTCTTTTTATTAGATGCTGCATTGGTAACTGTACATTCCCTTTGTCCTTATATTTTCCCAGTATTTAAACAAATATACGAAATCATTTTGGCCTTGCAAGTTTGTAACGTTTCCTCTTCTCACTAGAAACAATCAAATAAATGACAAAACGATCGAACGCAACGTGATTGTCTACTTTTTCCACTGTTTTTCTAGCCTCGCTGCGGGTTTATTTTACTAAACAGGCCCCTCGGCTCAACCGTCACCGCGGGATTCCGTCCAAAAGCACTGTGCAACATCAACACAAAGTGATCCCTTCGGCAGACGGCGGGGACGGGGCAGCTGCGGCTTTGACTGTGCATATGGCCCTAAGACCAATGCTGTCCTCAAAAGTTCGAGACGAGAAGGAGACTGATGCCAGTCTCGTCTTGTCTCGATACCATCCCTAGAACCAATACCCTCCAATTTGAAAATATATACTGTAAACAGTGTAATTTTTTAACATATTTTGAACTAGTTTTCCTTTTTTTTTCTTTCTTTTCTCCGTGTCATGTATTTTAAGCAGCCAGCGACTTTACCTGTTTTCAGAGGCTGATTGGTTACCTGGTGAATCCTTTAAAAAAGTAGAAGCTTAATATTTGTTTATGCTCTTTTTTTTCTTGGAACAACTTTATTAAAGTAATAGGTGGGCCGAATCGTATGCAAGTTAGGTGGTGTACTATGTTTATTGCTTCCTTTCATGACAGTAATTACTGTGTACTGTTAATATTTTCCAACAATTTCATTGCTGTTTTATTTTAATCTTACACGGAGACTCCACGAAGTGTCAGAGCCCGATGTTCATGAAACTTGGTACAAATATAGGGAACATCAGTGTATTAACATATATTCCAGCTGCTATTAAAGCGTCTGCTACGAATTGTGAGCCAGAGAAGAAATGAGGCAATGCAGAATGTGATGCATAGGTAAACCGGACAGTGTGTCTATGCGTCATCTGCTGTATATTCCAAACGGTCAAATATAACATGAACATGTCACCAATGAATCTGTATCATGTGTTAGTAAGTAGAAGTGTTTGGTGTACAAGTGAGTGCGCGTGGCAGGGTAACATTTGCAGAACAGAAACTGGCAAGCTCGATTGTGCCAATTCTACTTGAATAATCTGCAATGGTATTGTGGACGGGTTTCATACGAAGCAGATGAGTCACAGGAACCTGTGGAGCAGATTTTTTCTGCCTATATATGGAAGGTGACCTTGAAGACAGTGACGCCGCTGACGACGAACGCAACGATGGCGGTTACCCACCACCAGCAAAACAGCCAAATAAGTAGAAAAGAATTTTGTTGGAAGATAAATTGAACGCTGTCGAATTCTGGCATGACGTAAAAAAAGGTGCACACATGACATTGTCCACAGTACAATAACAGTATTGGTATGTTGATAGTGAAAAGTAGTTGTACAGGTGGAAACAAGATATTCGCGCATTGGTAATGGAGTGCAGAAACTAAAGAATACATCAAGATGTTTTACAGAATATCGAATGCGCAAGGTTACAGTACAATGCTGTGATAAATATGACATAATCCGGCGGATCAAAAGTGCTGTCAGCAAGTACAGCGTCGGCAAATTATTCCCAATACTCTATATATGTCTTCAAGAGATTACAGGAACAGCTTTCGGTCTAAGAATTAAAACCACCGCGTATAAAGCACCAATACGTCGACTTTTCGAGATCAGGCAGGATGACAGTCATAAATACAGAGAAATTCAGTGACAAAGATGTTGGAAATATTCGGAAAATGGAATCCGAAACATATCTCGTTATCGGGGGATTCGTGGAATACGTGGAATAACTACATAGTGAAGTCAAAAGTGCGGTCGTATGAAACCATTCACAATCGAACAATAAGAAACCACATAACATATAGCTGCTCGAGTTTAAAGGGGTTTAATTCGTGAAAGTCATTGATAAGATGCATAACAAATTATGCACTGCAACTATAAATCGATTTCCACTACTCGAATCTCTTGTTCCCACCTGTACAGTTACTTTTCACTGTCAACATATCTGTAGAAAGTTTCACAAAGCCAATGGCACCGATGAGTGAGGTACTAAAATGTGTAGACACGTTATGTAACGGCTTAAACACCGTTTAAGATGTGGTGGTAATTATAGGCGGATCAAATGACATTGTTAAGAATTAAACTGGTAAAGCTATCTTTGCATTAAAAAAACATTTATTGAATCTTTTTCACACAAATGTAGTTGTATCGACTATTCCACACAGGTATGACTTAATGTCAGGATCAAGAAGTAGGAAGGGCAAATACCAAGATAATAATAACATGCCAACGTTTTGATAGCGTAAATGTACTTGATATGGCAACAATTGAAAAACGGTGTTTCACAAGACACGGTCAGCATTTAAACGCAAAAGGTAAGAAAAGTGTAGCTGAAGCTTTATGTTCACTTGTAAAAACTAAAGTAAGTGAAGAAGCCCGTTACATCCTCCTGAATTACAATCATGCAGTGGCGTGCCAGTAGACAAAGAAATCATAAAAGAAAAGACTGATGGAAAAAACACACAAAGTAACCCAAATGGCACTAGCAGCTCTAAGGTGTCCTTTCAAAAGTACCCAAGTTTCATCCATAATGAAAGAGTAAGCACGAATGAAACGAAAGTACAACGGAAAGAAAAGGTATCAAATAAAGGTACAGAGGAACTTCGTAAGTCACACAGAGAAAGGAAGCCATCTACTATGTATAGAGAAAGTTTTTTATGGCAGACTCTTTTACAGTATTTCACCAAAATGTGCAAGGTTTATCTATAGATAAACAACTATCACTTCAGGTCATATTACAAAATAATTTACATAATGTAAAAGTCTTATGTTTGACAGAAAATTGGCCAAGTGAAGAAAATATGAATTTTATAACTATATCTAACTTTGAGTGTAAAACATACTACTGCAGATCAGTAATGAGAAAAGGAGGATCTTGCATATTTATTAGATCTGGTATCAAAACAAAAGGGGTACTAAAGTTTGCCCATTTAAATAATGAAAAACATTTTGAAAGTTGTATTTTAGAAATTCCAGATGTAAACTTAGTTATAATATGTATCTATCGAACCCCGGATAGCATCATAAATATATTTCTAAGAAAATTAGATCATATTTTAGAACACTATAATAATACTAAATACACACCTGTTGTAGTGGGAGACCTAAATATTAATTTCAAAACATCAGCAGTAAACTAAGAGTCAAATATTTTATTCAAAACATACAATCTAAAACCAACCACATTTATGCCTATTACAGTCACTAAAAACTCCAGCTCAACAATCGATCAAATATTAATTAACACCGATCTCTTATCTTGTCAATCTCTTGTTATAAATACAGCTTTCTGATCACGAAGTCCAACCAGTTACTCTGGATAACATACAAATTTCTCCCAAAGGTGTAGAGCAAAAACTTTTTAAAATTGTGCGGGACTTAAGTAATGAAAATGTTAATTATTTCAACTACCTTTTAAGAAAAGAGACTTGGGATGATATCTACATAAATGGAAATGTAAACCATATATATGATGCTTTATTAGATACTATTTGCTATAATTTCGAAAGGGCTTTTCCGACAAAGAGAATTCAAATTTTTTAAAAAAGAGAAGGCCAGCATGGATTACATCAAAAGTTAAGAAAGCACAAACTCAGTGTATACTTCTGAATTAAATAGAGAAAAGACATTGATCACAGCAAGCTGAGTTAAGGTATAGAGAGCACAGAAAACTATATGAGAAATTACTAAAAAAATGTAGACAAAAGTTATTACAATTAGAAAATTCAAAATTAAAAAATAAAACCAGAGATATGTGGAATATTGTTAAGAATGAATGGAATCTTACGAAGAGTACGTTTAATACGATTACCTTACATCATGAAGGCCAATTGACATTGCAAAAACATTTAACGATTATTTTTAAATGTAATCTCGGATCATATTGAGTCTCCTAACTTACTAACACATGAAATTGATAAAATTACGATAAATCAATGCGAAAAAAAAAAAAGTTTTCTTCAACCCGTAACGAAGATGGAATTTCAAAATATTGTAAGAGAATTAAAACCCTCTAATTCCTCAAGTACAGATAACATATCAAATAATTTATTCAAGAAATGTTGGGAAAATATTATAGATCCATTATGTTACCTTGCCAACAGATCTCTCGAAAGTGGTAATTTTCCAGAGAAGTTAAAAATTGCTAAACTTAAACCAATACACAAGAAAGGATCACCTGAAAACGTTAAAAATTACAGACCTACACCCTCCATTCCAAAATAAACCGAACGTTTTAAAAAAACAAAAAAACAATGTACATTTTGGAACAAATCATTTTTATTAATCAATGTATTCCCCTTCTGCATCGATACACATATTTGCACGCTCCAACAAGTTGTCAAACGACTTCTCCATGTCCTTTATTGGAATGGTCTTTAGGACGGCGGTCGTCGTCTTCTCAATGGCTTCAATCGATGCGTGCCACTTTCCTCTCATCGCCAAATGCAGTTTCGGGAACAGATAGAAATCGCACGGAGCGAGATCTGGTGAATAGGGCGGATGATGCAAACGAATAATGTAATTTTTGCCCAAAAATTCAGTTACAAGTCGCGAACGATGTGATGGTGCATTATCGTCCAACTGCCGATTTCTCGATATTCGGGCCGAATACGACGAATTCTTGCCAGCAAACGCTTCATGACGCCCAAGTAAAACTCTCCAGTGACTGTCTGGCCGGGCTGAACAAATTCTTTGTGGATAATTCCTTTTGAATCGTAAAAACAAATCAGCATCACCTTAACTTTTGACTTCACCAAGCGACTTTTTTTGGGTGGTCCTTCATCCGGCGCTCTCCATTCAGCACTTTGCCGCTTTGTTTCGGGCTCATATTCAAAACACCACGTCTCGTCACCAGTTACAATCGATTTCAAGAAGTTTCGATCCTGCCGAGCACTTTTAACAATGTCTTTGCAATGCGCAATTCGATCAACGTTTTGGTCTTCGGTGAGTTTATGTGGTACAAACCGCGAATTAACCTTCTTAAGGCCCAAAACTTCGGTCAAAATGCGGTATGCGGTTGTTTGAGGAATGCCTAATTCCATTTCAATAACTTTCACCGACGCTTTCTTGTTATGTTTGATGAATTCACGCACTTTTTCGATGTTTTCTTCCGATAATCCGGTTCTGGGACGGCCTGATCTTTCGTCATCATCCAGCGTCTCTCTACCCGATTTGAATCGCCTGAACCACTCGTAAACTTGCGTACGGGATAAACACTCATTACCATATGCATTTTGTAGCATTTGGTGCGTTTCAGTAAAAGGTTTACCCAGTTTAACACAAAACTCAATTGCAGCTCGTTGTTTGAAACTCATTTTCCGACCGATGTACACAACACACTGACAGTTGAAACGCAATAACTTTGTTGCCGTGCATCCAAATGTCATGACATTTATACCAGTTGTCAATGAGGGACTACGCCATCTACCGGTAAAATATTACAACAGATGGCACTAGTGGTACTATTTGTTTTCAACAGTTCGGTTTCTTTCGGAATGGAGGGTGTATATCACTGTTACCTAAAATACTAGAAAAAATAATGTATAAAAGGGTTGTTAATTTCTTTGACACTTATAACATTATTTCTAATGCTCAACATGGTTTTCTAAAAGGAAAATCTACTGAAACAGCAATATGCCAATTTACCGGATTTTTTTTTAGAGCTTTTGGATATATATATATATATCTTATATATTAATGATCTTCCTTTAAATATAAAGGCAACCAATACAACAATATTTGCAGATGATACGTCTGTATTAATATGTGGTAAAGATGAAGACTCGCTTTATAGTGATAGTAAAAACACAGAAGATATATCACTATGGCTTAAAAGAAATGGCTTAATATTAAATGCTGATAAAACGCATGCGTTGATATTTCAGAACAACAGAAATATTACACCACAGCTTACACTCTCGTTTCATAACAAAAACGTAAGTTTTGTGAATAGTAGCGTATT
The DNA here is from genome assembly GCA_022664845.1 of Lepisma saccharinum. NCBI lineage: Eukaryota > Metazoa > Arthropoda > Insecta > Zygentoma > Lepismatidae > Lepisma > Lepisma saccharinum. Next base: position 25,781 of record JAGDQP010025088.1, read on the forward strand.
TTTGGGACTAACACTAGACAAGCAGATGAACTGGGAAGAACATATAAAATGTTTGGTACTTAAATTAAGCAAGCTATGTTATACCATAAGATCTATAAGGCAAAAAATAAATGAAGAAACAGCCAAATCACTCTGTTATGCTTCATTCCATTCACTGCTACGATATGGAGTAATCTTTTGGGGAAACTCAAAAGACCATAGACATTTTCAAATTACAGAAAAGAGTTGTTCGTATAATAGCATGCAAAAAACCAAACACACCATGTAAGCAAAATTTTAAATCATTACAAATCCTTCCGCTAGCTTGTATTTACCTGTACGAACTTCTTATATATATTAAAAAACATAATGTTAACTATATCATGAACAGAGATGTACTATCTTTCAAGAAAGTAAATCCCATGCAGTGGTGAGAATATTGGAAACTAGTCTCCGTATGAAAAATTAAGCTCCTGCCATACATATCACATGTTTAGTGCTTAATTTTCAAGTTACTGTGGCAGCAATGAAGAGATATATTGCAAAAGAATTCGCATACGATACAGACGTTTGAATGTGTGATAATAGGCAAAATAGAAAATCAAAAAAAGAAATAGATAAGAAAAGGAACAGTGCGAACACACGTGTGTGTGTGTGTGCGCGCAAGTAATACTAGATCTGTTCGAAACAAAAAAGAAATGATTCTCTAGTGTAGTGGTCTAGGTGCTGGCTTTCCGCGCTGAAGGTCGCGGGATCGAAACCGCTTGTCTTGATGTTTTTTTTTTCAAACTATGTTATTGAGAACTTTCAATAAATTCGTGTTAAGATGCACCAACCGTTACTTGAACTGAAAGGGATCATGGGTAATCGAGTTACGTCAGCTTGTATACGTCATGGTCGAGTGAGTCTCACTCTCAGAAATACTCTCCCTAAACTGTTATCAGCCAGCTCATCGGTTGAACCTTGTAAAATGCCTACCTTCCTGTCAAGATCATAGATGAACTATAATAGTTATAAAGCTTTAATCTCGTTTAAACTTCCTTTACAATCCGAAAATTACGCTAATATATAAATGTCATGAATTTTGCCCCAAAAAATGAGATACTTCAAATTTTAAACAAGAATCTTTGGCAGCTATACGACCCTTTAGTCCACTACTGCAAAATTTACAAATCGGACTTTTTGTATTATTTCAGTGCAATGCTTTTGTATTATTTCAGTGCAATGCTATTATTTCCCGACAAAATACTTCATCTATGAAATATAATCTACCGTTGTAATTATCATACTTTAGTAACAAATAAATAATGAAAACTGTTTCTAAGTATGTCAACAGCTTGGATCGTCAGTCTCTATCAACACACCTTTTCCTGACTGCACATTTGGCTCCCTCTGATTGGGATTGGCTTGACACAAGTTCCGCAGCACAAGCAGAATTACTTCTCCGCAGGACCACAAATAAGCAAACCAGGAAGTTTTCACGTCTG
>JAGDQP010025089.1:0-27245 GCA_022664845.1 Lepisma saccharinum
TCCAGATGAAGAACTACAAATTAGAATAGACAACCACGAACAATCTGAAAAGCTCGACTCACAGAAAAACGCACTAAACAGCCACCACCAACGCGCAAAACTCCGTCACTATCTTTTGTAGTCAATAGTGTATTTCCTAGTATACCTATTGATGACATAGAAGCAGAAAGAACTACGGGGAAAAGTCCATACTGTAACAAATGTTTACGCATAATCAACAACGCAGCTCTCATCCATATTATTCGAGTTCTAATTCGCAAGAGGCAACAAATTCACTATTAACCGAGGGAGCATACATATACAGACACCGTCATAGAGTAGAGTCTTCACACACTCCACCACCACTACCCGTGCGTTGCGAGAGGTGCCAACAGTACAATTCACACCCTACCAATAAGTGTCCAAAGTCACTGACTTGTGCTTTCTGCTCTCGATCTCATAAGAATAAAGGCTGTCCTAACATGCAAGCACTACCTAAACGCACATGTCAAGAACAGCACCCAACATTTAGCTCCAAATACAAAGCTAGGCCTACACCAGATACATCCAAGCCAAAACTAGTAGGCCTACACCATTATGGAAACCCGAAATTCAAAAACTACAACAAATAAAGTTAGCTCAACAAATTAACCAATCACCATCAACAAACTTCTTGCTTTTATCACTCTTATACTGCGAAATATCCGTCTATTTCAATGCCAACGTGTAATTTTGCAAATCCAACACACCTCCCGCTAGACTCTTCACGTAAGCTTCACCGCTACTTACTCAGGGCATTATGCTCATTTCTATGCAACAACGTATGAAATTATAAGATAAACAACAACAACTCAACGTTAATTCTAATTACCATGGCACTCATCTTTCCATTCATTAATATACGCTTACTGAAAGAATATGAAATACTATTTGAACATCTATTACTCCAGGAAAATGTCAACAAATTTCTCCTAAACGAAACACATCTTAAGCATAATCCAAGTTCCAAAATCCACCCCATAACATCCTAAGATAAAACAGTTCTCTACCTGCACTATGAGCCAACAAAGGTAGCCATTGGATTCAGTATCAAGGCACCTCATCGCCTCCACATCCCATAATTAGCACAGCTTCCGGAGCATATCAATACAACCCTCTATTGCAAAACATTTATGTCTATCACCATGACTACAATATACATCCGACCAGGGCATGCCATACCGCAACCCATTTTCACCTATATTTCTAATAACTTCAGCAATTATAAAATCATGGTTGACCTAAACACACATAGTCGATGGAACCAAGGAAATAACCAATTCCAGCACTTCATCCTCACACAAACCACGGAGACCACATTACCAATTCCATAATCGGGCAGACCAGAATCAAACACCACTCCAGACGTAATAATTTTATTGACCAATCTCACATCACGCAGCCACATTATAGTTCTTGACCTTATAGGCAGGGACCATGCGTCCATCAAACTAACACTAGATTATCCAAATCATCAACGAACTTAAACACCTCTGCCTCGCACAACTCTCCGTTTCAATTAAGCAAATTAGACAGACTACAGAACTTACATCAGTCAACAACTAGAACATATCGTACGAAACCAGAACTATATCCCTGTCTCGACAAATTCACCTCCATATTACAATTTCTAATACACCAGATCATCGTAAATTACTACCCCAATATCTTCCTTCATAACCAGATTACGACAACTCTACAAAAATATAAACGTACTGGAAGCCCAGAATCCCTCCAACTACATGGCCAACTACAACGAACCGTTTGCATTTATCTTAACATACAAACTCCGCTCATGGATAAACGCCTGCAATAACGTGAATGACACTAATCATCCAACGAAATATTGGAAGCGCTTCAACATGCTGACCGGAAAACACACCACCACATCTTACCCACTCATAGCTGAAGATCAAACCTTACACTCCGATATAAAAGAAACGATGCCTTTGCTACCTACTTTCAAGATGCATTCGCTCCACTTGCACCCGAAAGACCATCCTATCAGCATCGCATAACCAGATTAAACCTTACAAGCCAATATCTTCCACACGTGTCCCCAACATAATCCTATTACCACCTTCATCACTGTTGGCGTTATCACTCACATCGCTACATCCAAGTGAAACACTGCACTAGGCATAGACCCTATTACTTACCGCCATATCAAAGAAACTCCTTACACACTCCTTTACCTACTCTTTTGTGTCTACATGTTCATTCTTCGCACTGGCTTCATTCACCCCGGCTGGAAAACCTCAAAAATCTCATGTTTCTGAAACCTAAACTACTCCACACACACACACACACAGTATCATCATACTGAGGCATCCAACTGACTTCAACCTTAGGTAAAATCCTTTAACACATACAAGTACCTCCACCGCCTCCACATTCACCTAACAGCATATAACCTTCTATTTCATTACCAAACTAGTTTTAGACCCTCGTATAGTATCAATGATCAACTCCAGTGCCTAACCACTATAATAAATCCTAACATTCATGTATAATTTTATTCGATTTAGAAAGGGATTTAGATAAAGTTTGGCACAATGCACTCATCTACTGACTCCTCTCCTTTCGACTTCCAATAATTTCATGTACACTTACTTACAACCGTTTGCCCTATATGTCCATAAATTCATTCTTCTCTCATCTCATTTTAATCCACTCCGGAGTACCTCAAGATTCATCACTTTCGCTCCTTCTCTACCTTATTTACGTTGCCGACTTCACACAGCTCCCTACCAATATCCAGTATGCCGACGACACTCTTTCCATTGCTCTAGCCAAAACCATCCAAAAAATCAGCACTCACATGACAGAAGCCATCAATAGATTCACGGCCTAGTGCAGCAAATTGGGACCTTAAAATCAACCCGCACAAAACGCAGGCCATTGTGTTAATCCCACGAAGAAGACGTTGTCGATTTCACTGTAATCCCCGACTCTTCTACCTTTGCGTCAATAACACACCCATCGTATTGACAATAACTGTTACATATCTAGGCATTACATTTGATCATCAGCCAACCTGGCGGCCGCACCTCACCACAGTCATAAAAAAGTCTTACAACATAATAAACCTTCTGGAACGCTTAACTGGTGCTATCTGTGGACTAAAACCTAAAACAGTTCTTAATACCTTCAAAGTCTTCTTACGTTCCATCTTCACATAAACGTTTCACGACCTTGAACAGCGGCTGCCATGTTCCACAACCAGAAACTTAAAATCCCTGAATAGCATCCTTAAAATCACTCCGGATAGCTTTTCGTATTAGCTTACCCAGTCCTACTACCGACTTCTACGAGCGCACACCGTTTTCACACATCCTTTACCATCTCGAAACTTTACGCCTTAAGTACAAACAACAACGCATTGACACTGAACATCCATTAATATTCAGAACAATACACACCACAACCATTCAAAACTCACGCAGCATCAGAACCCTCACCACTTGCACTACTCTTCTCGCTATAGCGATATACCACACCTACAGACCTTGCCACCTCCTTGCACACTCCAATTAGCCAGCCATATATTACACCATCATATTTAGCACAGTAATTTCACAGTACTAACAGGGCCTATACTGTCTACATCAGTCTAGAACCACCCCTAGACAGAACCTAACCAGCATTTGTCTTTCTAACCAACCCCAAGTAGTGTGGCGTCAATAGCACTTCATCTACCCACAATAGTTAATAGTGTATATCTGAACAGTTACCGCTACATAGATGTTCCGAGGCATGCATTCACTGTCTAATAATCATAAATGTTTGATATTCGGTCATAATGACTTTATACATAAAATCTAATTAAATTAGCAACCAAATACACTCTACCGTACTTGATAGCAAAGGAAAATGCTGAATCTTAAGGAAAACAAACACAGCTTTATGTGAATTACAATATGTAGCTTTACTCTAATTTGTAATTAGAGCTTTTTACAATACCGTCCTTTTCTGAAATCGCAGCCATCATTCATGTTCCGTTGACATCACTCAATCACTAACACGATTCCATGCTGGAGAGAAAGGTATTTAAGAAACAGATAAATAAAGTTGCTGTATATGCACAGTTTAAGAAAAAATAATATTTAGTACTACATAGTACAACATATTCAAGGAGACCAAGCACTCTCTGACATAAAAGAAAGTTCAGAGGTGGCGTTCTAGTAAGACTACATCAGATCATTTAAAGCCGATATAATTTATATATAATTTTTTCCTTACGCTCCAGAAGTTTCCAGGGTATCCTCGAGAAAAGTGTGTTTATGTTATTCCCTGCATAAAGTGTCGCCAATTCTTCGGCATTTCCGGAATGAATGCCAATGTCAGAAATTGCCGAAAAGCGCATACCTATATTTTGATAAAATAACTGTTTTAGCTAATAGAAAAGTCTACCTCCGACCACCTCCTACACTCCTGTTCGACTCTTACAAAATGCGTAAATAAAGGTAAATAATAATAATAATAAAATTTTTTGTACTTTGAACTCGCCATTTTGAACAGGAGCAACATAATAGTCCCGGAGATATTCTAAAATTTTTCTTTCATCGAGGTCTTTCAAACGATATATTACTCGACCCCTGTTGCAATTTTAAATTTCTAAATTATCCATCACAGCCCTCTGGGGGAAGCAGTTTTTTCTTGGGACGCTGGAACTTTTAGGTCTGTAAGGACTAAGATAAACATTCCATATCAAACAAGATTACTAGAAAGTTGTTGTGTCACACTATTCTTGTGTTCAACTCCTACAGCATGAGAAATAAAATAGATATTTTCGAAATTTAACCCCCCATCGTTTTGAATAGTAGCATCATTTCGAACCTAGAACTGGTCCAAATTTTTCTTTCGTCAAGACTTTAAAAACGCTATATCCACTTTGCAATTTAACATTTTTAGTTGTCCCCCCCACTTACACCCGTCGTGGAAGTCAGAGGTGAAAATTTTTAGCAAAAAATGTTAGCAAAAATTTTGGATTGTCCCCCCAACCTATCCTGGAGTTGCTAGCCTGACGCCTCAAACCGAACGGCTACCAAAGTTAGCTCCTTATTAAGAATTTGAATTATTTGTGGCCTTTAGCGTTAGGCATCTATGGCTCAGGCTGGGATAGGATGCAGTAAGAAATTGGTCAGAGGTACCATCCCGATATTTGGCTAGTGTGACAGAGGAAAACCCTAGGTCCACATTAAGTCTATTTTATTATGAACTCGTATATAATATGCATGAACACATGGATCCTGTTCGGACACGTAATATGACAACCGGGAACCGGACTTGTATCTTAGAAACTGAGGACTCAGATCTAGTTCTTGAAACCTGGTGCCTGGATCCTGGTACCCGGTTTCAGAATTTATATCCGAGCACCCGGTTCCAAGTAGCAGATCCGAATCCTCAGTTTCAAATTCCAGGATATCAATCCCAGTCCCGGTTCCAATAATAAATAATATTTTTAATGCGCATCTATTGTTTCTCCTCAGTCGCACCAGGCTGTTGGTACATTAAACTTAAGGCCGAGTGCTTACTGCATGCATCCTTTCTCCTCCCTATCCAAGCCTAAACCGTAGATGCCTAACGCTAAAGGCCATAAATAATTCAAATTCTTAATACGGAGCCAACTTTGGTAACCGTTCGGTCTGAATCCCGGTTTTGGGTTCGAATCTCGACTAGGGCACGGATATTTGTATATTTTAGAAAGTTAACAGCTCGAGAGGGGCCGAAGTCATAACAAAGTGTTTTTTTATCTTATTGTGAACCGTTAATGCATTATCTTCCCCAGGCATATAGATAAAATATTTTGTATCTCACGATCCCATTATCGTCCCAACCATTACTTCCCACCGCCCCACGTACTTCAGGTACAGTGAGGTTGGTCTTAGTATTTAAAACCGAGGTAAAGTAATATATATATAAAAAAATTGTACATATCTTCATGCATACAAGTGTGAATAAGTGTGTTAACATATAGATATTTCTCAGCTACGTAGTCACATTACTAATCCTAGAGCCAAAGCGCACCCTATTCTTGTACAAGGGTACATACAACTTTCTAACTGAACGTAAAACGCTCGAAACGTGTCCAATGCTCCATTGGACACCGTAGATACTTTGAAGAAGAGAAGTAAAGATATAAACACTGGTATCACTTTATTGAGTTACAATGACAACATAGTAACAGTAGCGTCCACAATAAGAGGAGTTGCTCCATTACGAAAGTGAAAATGGTAAAGCGCTAAGGATAAGAAGAAAATAGATATTCAGCAGCCGGCATGCATTGTGAACTACAACTGTTTTATGAGAGGCGTAGATGGATTGAATAAGAACATTGCTAATTATAGAATCAAGATCAGGATGAAGAAGTGGTACTATCAGGTCATTGCATTCCCGGCGTCACGAAAGCCCCGGAAGAAGATAATTCCCAATAATGTCAGACTGGGTGGTGGACTCAACCACGTACCTGTGAAAAGTGTAACACAAGTTCGATGCGCCGAATGTCATAGGAACACTACTAAAAGTGTAAGAAATGTAATGTTGGATGTCTTAATGGCTTCGAGAAATTCCATTCATTACTGGAAAAGGTGAAGTACAACCAGTAAACAAGAATGTGCGCATGAGTATTAAGTGTTATTATTGTTTGAAACTACTGTGTAGAATTAATATATTAGAAAACATATAAAGGACAATTTAGGTCATGTAACGTTCGAGAACAACAATGGAAGCTGTATCATTGTTATTGTATTATCAAAATAAACATTTCCACTTACGTATTTACTTGTCACCCCTGCTTAGTACTGACAAATCTACGTATTATTACGTGAAATATGTTCAAAAAAACCTATCCATTTGTTCGCACTGCCTCAATAATGGAGCATTACTAGAAAAAAAAACCTTACCAGTTCATTCCCATCACCTCATCTTTGGGGCGGTCCGCCATATTGTTACTAGTTACCAGAAAAATATGTTGCCATCAAAAACTTTCATTTGAGTGGTATCGAACTGTAAAACATCAACATAATCGAAATTGAACAAATATTTGAGTCGTGGGAAGAAATGGGTTAATTTTTATGGTGGGTGTAGGGAGGTATGACCAACATTTAAGAATTTTTTTGAACAGATTTGAGATGTCGGATTTTGATTTTGATTTTTTTTTTTTTTTTTTTTTTTACTTTTCGGGCTACAACATTTTGTGCAATCCTGTCGAGTATCATCATATCAAATAAAAGCTTATTACAAGAGTTTTAAAATCAGCCCTCTCTGAGCTCTCTAGCACCAACCATTGCTGAGTAATAAGTAATTTTGTAAACTAAAAACACGGAACATTAGACTTTTGAACTTTCCTAAAACCATTGCGTCAAAAAGTCTGAAAAAAAATATTCTCAACGGATATTAGAAATAAACCAAAAATCATAGAAATCTGAGAGGGTGAGGTGGAATATTGTTAAAAAGTGTGTTTATTTCACATGGAATGGTGACCCGTAATGTTATATGTCGAAGAATGTGAATTCCAGATTTTGTCTATTCGATATTAGCAAAACAAATAAAATAGAATGTTTCTGTTGAAAATATACATAGAATTAACTTATTAGTTTATAAAAATGTTAATATATTTCACAAAATAATGCATTTTTTTATATCAGACCTAGTTGCTGTTCCTTGAAAAGTTTTCTAATTTTCTAGATTAAAGAAATTTATTAATTTAAATTAAGCTGATTTTGTTCGTTTCTTACCCGAATGCGAATATAAAAAAAGAAATACTTTAAATTAAAGGAAGTAAAGCAACATAAAGATATGATCCATTAATAATTTTTATCATCTTATTTGTTTAAAGTATGAAATACATTTTGTAACAGACCACAGTTAACTTTTAATAATTTACAAAGTGTAGTAACTTCAACATTTTGAAATGATGTGACAGTAATATTACTATACAAAACAAGATCTCAAGAAAGATCGACTTTCATGTCCAAATGTCAAACATCCAAATGTCCATTTCTTAACTCTAATTAGCCTTTCTAATGATTTTATCGTATATAAAAGTATTTCGTCTTAGTTGAAGTATCATATATCTTCTTTTCCCCTACAAAATTTATTGCAAGCGTTCTGATAGTAGGTGACACATATTCTCAAGACAGCACGAATTATTTGTGAGAAAGTGTCGTGTCGACGTTGCAGAAGCATTGATATAATTGAATTCTAGGCTACCATTTCTGAGGTGAAGCAGGATTCCTTGCTTAATTACATTACTTTCCTAAAGGCAGCTCACTAAATTGCGTTAGAGAAGTAGAATCTTAGGATTTGAAACAAGCAAAAATGAATCTTGTGTAGCTATATACAGTACACACACACACACACACACACACACACGCACGCACACACATATATTTGTGTTTGTTTTATCTTATATATACTGTGCTTGAATATGTTAAAATGTATATTTGTAGTATTGAACGTTCCATTATCTCATGAAACTAAATCCCACGCTATAGCGACAAAATGATTGATGTCTATAAGGTCCTTTTTAGACCATGTAAAAATGTTAAAAAAAAAAAGTTTCCACAAACATGCCACTTAATATTTTATGTTATAGAATATTCGTTCTGCAAAGACCCAACAATAATTTATATATTTTTATGATTATATGCTTCTTCTAGAGGCTCAAAGTTATCATTGGAATTTCGGCGAAAACTATCTTATCTTTTTATGATTCCTTCTCCAGCTTTCATGAGCGCAACGAGACAACACTTTCTGTTTCTGATATTGAATAATGTATATAAAAAGAACATTATTATAGATCATATAAATAAAATGTAACTGTTGCTCCGCTGCGGATAAAAATAAACAAAAATGACACATAGTGTGTAGTGTCAATGCCTCGTAACATGTCACAGTCATATCGAAATCTCGTGATGTGTGATGGTAATTGTCTAGCTAGTAAACAAAAACTTACATACTAGTCTCTAGGTGATTGAAGATATTAAATAATTAGAAAAAGATGGAAAGGTTTACAAGTAATACCGAATTAGTAAGTCCTCTTGATCTGTGATTTCGAGGAAGCTATTTGCGTTATAAATGCAACGCTTTACGACCACCTCAAATTGGAAATAATGAAAAAGATTAGATAATTTCTAACATAGAGCTAAATCTTGTTGAACAACCCAACCATTTGCCAGCATTAGTAAAATCTCAAAACTAAATGATGTTACGAGTAGTTTCGCGGAAAAGGCAAACAAAATTCTTAACGGGTTGACCTAGGTTACCATTAACAGATTGGGTAACTTAATTCTCAGTATATATCAGATAAAATAAGGAAAATGTTACACTGAGGAACACTTCAATCGTCCGGACTTTACTAACTATATATTCCTAACAGACGCAATGGCAATGTCCACGTTCATTTTCAATCACGATATACATCTATAAGATATATTGTGCTTGGATTCAGTATAACTCCTGTTATTCGCTGCGGATTCGTTCAAACTACTGTGAATGAAAGGTTGGTGCACATCATAGTTTTAGTAGGTTGTTGTGCACTTTAGAGATGTGTGGTGATTTTGGAGGTACTACAGGCATGTATGTCGACGCAATAAAATTCTTTACTGTTAACTGCAACGACTATATTTTAGACATTACTTCCTTACGATGGGCAGATAGTGAAGAAGAAAATCAGATTAGTTAATTTTCATCTTTATTTTTATCTTTGCCATTTTGTAATGTTAAATACGTAATGCAATTCTGAGTTTTATATCCCGAGTGTATAACAGATTATATCCCGAGTGTATAACAGATTAATTGGTTCCAGTTCGTAAGTTCTCAATATTTATTTATATATTTTTCGACAACTGCTTAGATATGAGTATCGCAGAACAAAATACTAAATTCTTGCCCTATATAACTTGTCACTAATTAATAAACAGTTTATTGCACCATAAATCATTTCGTTCTTTTCTTACATATTTCATAAAATACTGTTTTAAGTCCGTAATATTTTCTATATCTACTATTTTGAGCCTAACATTGAAATAACGAAGAGGCACTGACGTAATAAATAAACAGACTCTCACCTTTCATTCACATCAGTTCACTCCATTTTCTAATTACAAAAAATATTCTAAGCTTCAGATAAATACAATAAAATAAATTCATGTTTAACTGACACTAACCTAATCTCCCATAAATGTTTAGTATATTGTGGTAAATTAATTTCTATATAATGCGAAAGTCTTTGGTATATATTTCTTAGTTCTGTATAATGTCTCTGGTGGTTAGCGTACGCTTCAAAAATATTTATACAAATAAATTAAATAGACAAATTTAGATTTATTAAAGATTTATAGATGTCATAAACTTCTTGTGATAATTTCATAAATACAGTACATTTAACATTACAAATTCCGAAAGGCGATTTTATATAAACAGGTGAGAGGTTTTATATATCTCGTAGGCATCTCGCAGGATGCGAGGTGACGTTACATGTATGCCCCTCCTCGAGAAAATAAATTTGGAAATCTTAAAGGTTTTAAAATTTCTTATTTGTATTTAGTTTCAAAGAGTCTTTTGTATATTAATCTGATTCGTTTTTGTATTTAACAACTTAAAAATAGTTCAGTTCTTTTAAAATTTTACTCGGAAAATAAATATTCACTTTATTCATTATCACAAGGGAAATTCACTGACAGTATCTGTGGGTTTTGATTGAGGATATTAAAGTATTTGTTGATATGTTACTTCTTGCTACTGGAGCTAACTGCAACTCCAGATGGAATACCTTGCTGTTATTGCTTTCTGATTCTCTAGTAGAAGAATAATGACTACTTCTACTTAGAAATATGAATTGTGATAATTCAGCATTCGAATGAAAGTTCTTTTTTTTTCTAGGTTTTGATTTTGGCTGCATAACCTAGATTAAATGTCTCACGTTATGATCATGTCGTCATCGGCTTAATGATGTGACCATACTTTCTTTGGAGCACCTTTGGCATTGCTAGAGGGAACTGTATCCGTAAGCTTAATTAGATGCCCTCTCTTGGCATCTGTTTATTCTGAAATTGCTAATGGTATTTTATGGATATTTGTTTACTGAAGATAACTTAGATTTAAATATAATTGCTACTTGTCTGGATCAGCTTGTCAATAATGTTTTAACCTAGTTATTATAAATATATGTGGTAAAGCGCAACTGTTACTTTTACTTAAATGGTTTTCGTAACTAACGAATATTTATAAGGAACACAACTGCTATTCCTGCTGATAACTGTAACTATTCTTGAAGCACATTTGCTACTTCAAAATGGATCACATGATTATAAAAAAAATCTTATCTCTAATCTCATCTTCCTTTGTAGGTCAAGTCGCCATTGGCTCGGTGGCAAGCCTACCTTAATAACACACACCTTTGGCATAGTATGAAATCTTGGGCCATTGGCTCAGCCAAGGCTTCCTCCTTGGCATCAGTGTAAGGTGGTGTTTTCTCAAATTTCCAAGCACGCATTGTATTTGCCGGAGACTTTTTCTACTCTCTTGCGCTTTCTCGTCTAATTGGACAGTCTTCCTTCAGCGTCATCCGGGAATGTTTCATTCTTCCTTTCATTTTCTATTATCGTTTCGTTCTATTATCTTCCATTTTCTCTTAATAATCTCTTCGCCTGAACGTCTTTCTTCTTAAGTATAATGTTTCCCAATCTTTCCTTAGCAGTTCTTCTCCTTTAGGCTCTGACGAAATTTGGATACCTCGGGCGATAGCCACTGGTATTCCTCCTGATAAGATTAGTGTTAGTTACTAATATACACTGGGTCTTTATCTCCGTTGTTTAGACTATTATCTCTGGTTTCCTATAATTGATTTTGATGTGATCCAATCTTCTCAAAAGATTTCTTCCTAATACGATGTCAGATAGGCTATTATCGACGATCAGCAAGTCTGATGTTATTCTAGAATCCTCTGTGATTTAAATTTGGGCAGTGATTCTCCGTTTAAGTTAATGTCCATATCGTCAAGAACCATCTTCTCAGTGCCAATAATATCCATATTGGTTGATGGATATTTCAAATTCTTTCAAAGAATGCTCGACTCATTAAGAAACAAGTAGCCTCTGTATCGATTAATGCAATAATTGTAAAGTCTCCTATTTCAACATGTATCCTTGGCAATTCTTCCTCTGGACCAATAATATAGACATATTATATTGTGGAGAATACAACATGTTCGTTTTGACTATCTCTTTACTCCGTCCGTGTGGGTCTCCCAGTCGTTGCATCCTGAACTACCTTGGGTTGGAAAGGTATGTCCTCGTTACTCGCTTCGGACCTCCAATTACTAGTTAGCTGTCTTCTCGAGTTACTTACTTTCCCTTAGGTTGTTTTAGGGTGAAATGGCTTCTTTATTTTGTTGCGAGAGATATGCGTTTATTTGTTCGTCTCGAAATAGCGTTCTTGGTGCACTCCTATCTCCTCTCTCCTTATGTTAACCGTTGTCGCCGCGATTGTTCAGTTATCTGTTCTTATTGTCATCGAGTATTCTCCCATTTTGATAGTTGCCTCTGCCGTTCTTACTCTCGTTGGATCCTGTTAGCTTCTTTCCACCATTTGGATAGTAACCTCCGATCGATCATTGGGTTCGTTATTTGGTATGGTTCCAATGCTGTACTGCTTTTCTAAAAATTCCAGAAGACATTCAGTAGTATGGTGGTCGGTACATGCCGGTAGTCTCGTCAAGTCTCATTAGATACCTCTAGGAACAGTTCTTCGTCCGTTATCTCACGATCTATATGAGTCAGCTTGATTACGAAGCTGGATATTTCCTGCTCGTATCTCTTCACATTTGGCCTATCTATGAGTTGTGATTTTACGGCTTGTTTATGACTCTCTATACTTTCCTTATTAGCGTATTTTTTCATGCGTATCTGGTTGTTAATTAAGTGATACTAGCCTTCCGAGCTTCCTGACATTGCTCGATTTAAAGCATAGCGGTAGTACCATCCTCTCCAGCGCCAATAGTTCTTAAGAAATTTTTCCAAGTATTTAGTCATGCTGGCTTCATGATCATTACCCTTCCATCTTGGGACATGATCGAAGTCTTGTACTTTGACTTATCTAGACAATTTCCTTCCCTTCAAGGTGGTTGTCAACCTTTGTACAAAATCTACCATTTTGCTCCTTTGAAACGCCATCATAAAACTTGCTTCTGATCCGTCTCGAGTATTGTCATAGACTTTGTAGTCCAGTGAAATTGGAGGAAGAAATAATGTATAATGTTTTGATACTTTGCCATAGCACTCGTTAGAGATCTAGTAGTTAAAAACAAAAAAGTTCCCTTCCCTAGGGGGTGCGCATCCCCTGCTCACTCCCCGAAAATCTCGTTTTGCCGGCTTTTTTTAGTTTTGTTTCCAATTTTGATGCAAAACCAACAAATTTCCAACAACAACCTCTATTACAAAAGATGTTCTTCAATAAAATTCCCCACCAAAAAAAAATATGCATGTTTTGTGTAGGAATTTTCTGTAATAGACGCCAAAAAAATTATAAAATATGTAAGCATTTTATTTTCACTTATTTTCAAGTTCTTAGTACTTTCGTTCATTTCTTTTCTTATTTAAACCACATTACTAATCGATTACATCAAACATATTATCATTGTTATATAACTTTATATATAATAATCTATATTTCATTATCATAACCATATTCAGCAGTTTTCTATCCACTGCGGGATGAAGGCCTCCCCCTTTTCATTCCATATATATCTGTCTGCTTCTATCCTCATCCATGTAGCTATCCCCATCCATTTCATCCACCCATCTTTCATTTGGATGTCGTCTCGGTTTTATGAAAGAGTAGGTAAAGTGCTGTTCTATCCAACGGGATTAACAATTTGCTTGTTAAACATGCCAATCACCATATTTTTTTGTTATTGAAAGCATCAAAACATGATAACGGAAAGAATTCATAGATACAAAATTACACTTACCTCCATGTGCGTTTCTAAATTCAACAAAGACGACTTATTTTTGTTGTAATAAACTTCTCTGTTTGCAAAGAAAGAAGACTTTTTCTCTTGGAAGTTTGAAATTTTGTAATCTTATCTTTATCATTTACCCAACATTGTTTTTTCTAAAACTTGGGAATTGTATCATATTCTGCCCTTCACTGTTCCTCATTCCTTTAGTTATGCTGCTCCAGCCCTGCTAATCTCTCTAACGTAGTTGAACCGCATTCCAATGAGAAATAAGTGCCTAAAGTAAGCTTGCAAATGGGCCCGAAGTTTTCTGAAGCTCTAAATCGAATAACTGAAAAAATATTATTTCAAGTTATCGAACATTTCGGAATCCCGTGTTCTTCTCTTTCTTCACACGATTCCGAATCCCATGCGCTACAGAACTAGAGCTTTAAGTAGTACATGTTAATTAAGAACTTCAGAGTAATTATGAAACAAGCATTAAATAATATTATTAAAAGTATCGCAAAAGTATCTAAAAGATACTACTCAAGAACATCGAGATACACGATACCGATACCTATTTTCAAAAGTATTTTATGTATATCGAGATACTCAAAAACGAGGAAACATACTAGTACGGCGATATTGATCAACTATGGGAATGAGGAACCCGCCATCTATTAAAAGAAAAATTCATCTTCGATTTCTATATTCCGTTGAAGTACTCGAATAGATTGTACATTGATTTTTTTTCCTCATGAGACCACTGCTGTCGGATAAAGTTCACTTGACTGTTGTCAGTTCATACTTGAAGCAATCTTTCAAATCATCTGGCGAATGAATTATCCACATAATTCTTTGAAATAACTCAATTGTATCTACTTCAATTATATTTTTGTCAACTTTAACAGCATTTGATGCATTACTATTGCCATGATGGACGCTTAAGTTTGAAGCAACCAAAAACATTCATGTTATCAGTTCCTTCGGTTTGAAGAGATTATTAACCAACCTACACAGCAGTTTACATTCTCAGAAGTAATTATTCCAGATGCAGTTATTTCAGTTGACATTAGCATGTCGAGCTTAAAGCATTACAAACAAGAGTTCCGTGCTCTTAGCAGATGTAAGGTCAACCAACGAAATAAATTATTACAAAAAGCTTTAGGAGGTATTATTCGAACCATTGCACAAGTAAAAGTATACCATAAATGGAAACATTCTGTTGAGTCCACATCAGAAAGCGAGATTACGTCGACATAAAAGAACGTTGCGTGCATTGTCTCTCTAAAGTCCAGTATTAAACGTAGACGAAAATTATTATTACAAAAAGGTGGTGCATTTTACCTTTATTCCTGGCACCAATGTTAAGTGCAGTGGCCGGAAGTCTTTTTAATCGGTAACATGGCGACGTCTCAATTTCAAAAAAATGATTTTAGTACCGGAACAAGCTACAGCACAATTGGCATCATCCGTACAATCCCAGAAATCACACCAAACACGATTAAATCAAGAAATGCAAAATGTATTAACATGTATGGATATAACGCCACAGTAAAAATGGAAAATATACCAGTAAGCTTTGCATAGATTCTTGGGTCATATTCCCCAATAAATCAACCCATTGCACTACCTCTTGTGGAAAAAGATGTCACAACAAAAAGTATTTCTTCAAATCCATTATTTCAGCTGATTTTAGATCATGTTTCTAAAACTCTCAGTCGGAAAACATGAGTTTTATGAAATATAGTGCACGCATCCAATCGTATCTTGGGACCCATCCGGTGTATTAACAATTGATAATACTGTTCTCCCAGGATCTAATATTATTGATCTTGTAAATGAAGTGTTAAGAAAACGAAAACCACGAAATCCAATTGGCATACAAACATTCAAGTAATTATTACAGGAAATTAATATTCCAAAATAGTTAATTAACTTTCAGTTTGGTGCAGGTGCATCTTTGTTTAAGAAACCATTACCTATTCATAAAACATAAAAACGAAAAAAATAAAAGTAGAAAACCAAAAGCCAAGAAACGTAATGCGAGAACAATTTTAAGAAATTTTAGATTTTATAAAATATAAACATGTCATTATCCAAATTGTACTATACGTATTCTCATCCAGTATATCTAGGAAGTATTATAAAATTACAACAAAAAAGAGCAGCATCAAAAATAAAAGTTAAAAATTGTTGTCATCACAAGATGCATATATATTACATGCTTCCGTACTTAAAAACTTTCCGCGAAAACCATATTATGTGAGTAGTCCAAATGAATTACTACAAATGGATTTAGCAGATATGAAAATGTTTCAAAGTATAATGATGGGTACAGATACATTTTATGTTCCATCGATGTTTTTTCACGGTATGCAACATGTATTCCCGTCAAAAAAACGGGTCCTGTTGTAGCTGAAGTCATTACGAAAATTTTAAAATCGCTGAAATAAAAGTATGGTGTTAATTATTATAATGTTATTATAATACCATTGTAATGGTATATTATAATGGAAAAAGAAGCACTTGTGGAATGATTTATTTGCAAATTGAAGGAAAAAATATACAAGCACTTTACGGCAGAAAATACATTGACATATTAGACGATCTCTTAAACAGTTATAATCATAGTCCACATTCCATAATTAAGCTTGCACCTATTTATGTCGTGGATACAAACGTAAACCAAGCTTGGCGAACCCTATACGGAAACAAATTCAAAACCAAAGCAAAACGTAAATTACAATCCGGAGACTATGTCCATGTAAGTAAATATAAACATAAACTGGAAAAGAGATACCTACCCAAATCATCGCGTGAAATCTTTATTGTTGACAAATGTATTAAATGTAATCCTGTCATGTATAAAATCAATGATATGAATAGTGATCCCGTCAAGGGAAGCTTTTACAATCAGGAACTTCAAAAAATTATTACAAGTAAAAAGAAAGCACACCTTATTGAAAAAGTGTTAAAACGAAGAAAAGGATGGGTCTACGTGAAATGGTTAGGATATCCACCAAGTATGAATAGCTGGGTACGACGAGAAACTGTTCAATCAGCATAATGACATCATCCGAGCATGCTAATGAATTTTATGTAACCTTATAGTCCAATGCTAGTTTACATGTATTTGATAATACCACGGCGTCATATACAACCAAGCTTGTTCAAACATTGCATTTAACAGGAAACTGGATGGTGGGGTTAATAGGAATTAGTATTCGCTGGAGTTTCTTTAATATTAAGCAAGAGCAAGAAATTATTATTCAAACGGTGGGGAGAAAGAAAACGAAATATCATTAAATTTCCACCAGGATACATTGATTCCGTACCGACATTGCTGGAAAGTATTCGAAGAATGCTTGAGGCACAAGAAAAGGAACGAGCATAAGAAAAGGAAGATGAAAAAGAACGGTTACTACCTATATTTCAGGATTTGCTTAAATTAACTCAAATGAATAAACAATCAAAAGCACAACTTTCTGCTGCTGGTGATGTTGCTGAACCTGAACTTGTAGGTGACGATCCCAATCTCAAGGATGAAGATGGTGCAACAGGTATCAATGATCCTCGTATGTTACATTATGATTACACACCTGATCATGTCAATATTAAACACAGATGCTATCGAAAACGATAATATATAATTGGAATGACACCCGTATTACAAAACATGCTTCGGTTTAGTAATGATCCAAACATACACAATCATAGCATACACATAATTGACGTAAACTGTCATTAATCGTAACCATCCCTGCACCATTCATATGCAATTTAAATTATATTATCCTTTCCGAAATTAATGTTTGTTTTGATGTAGTCAAGACTCAACCTACTATTGGAAAACTACTTCGAAAAATCAGTGTGCATGAGTATCAGTACGGTGAAATCAAATGTTATATGTCTGAACGACCACAGTATATGAATGTGAAAAAGCCATATTTCGATACTTTACACGTAGACTTAAAAGATGAACGTGGACAAAATTGCCATTCCAATTTGGAACGTCAGGCATTACACTTCATTTTAAGCAGAAAGCATGATTTCCGAAAGTACTGATGATAATTTTTACATTACTCAAAGTTCAAATGCTTGTACATAAACGTACATAAAGAATATACCTACACATTTTCGTAATATTCTCAATCATCGTATTCAATTGAATGATCTATCGTGGAGGGTTGGACTAAGTGAAATTCAAATTCCACTCACTTCTCAAAATGTTATTGATGGAGAAAATATCTTTTGGTTCGATTTAGAGGACGGAACGAAACTAAAACATCGTATTACTTCGGCATATTATGCAACCGTCCAAAAATTACTTGATAGACTCATTAAAATTACACCATGGATAGAATTTACCTACTCCAATACAGTTCTAATCAAAACCACCGATAATATTCAAGCTATTCGTGTCTCTCCCATGCTAGTATTGCAATTAGGATTTAAACCTAGCATTAACATTTTAAAACCTGGAGCAGTACAAAAACAAACCCTACCTAGGTATTTGGTACCTACAACAAGTTTTGTATACACGGATCTCATTCAACCACGATTTGTAGTTGAAACAAAAGCACCATTACTTCGAATTGTAGCCATGACAGATACAAATCATGGAAAGTCCAAACTATTACATTTCAAAACGCCCAGTATTTTCCACTATCTAAATTAAATTTGGATGCAATTGAGATCCTACTAAAAGATCATACAGGGCGTGATTTGCCTTTCGCATCCGGGACATTGACGGTGACACTTTACTTTACGTGTCTCCCACAATGACAGTAGTGCTACATCGCGGACGCGGAATTCCGTATTTTGCGGGATCCGTCTATCAACGCGGCCACGGAATCGGAAGTTTATTGCGTGGTCTTTTTCGATTTGCAATGGCATTTATTAAACAAGGCGCCAAAGCCGTTGGACGACAAGCGTTACAAACTGGAATTCACGTTGCTAGGGAGATGTTAGAAAACCGACCTGTAAAAGAATCCGTAAAGACACGCGTACGTGAGGCAGGATCAGCTTTAAAGACGAAAGCGGAAACAAAATTAAATCAGTTGCTTACCGGTAGCTGTAGACGACGCGCACGCAAACGAAGAACTCCTACACTTATTGGACCACCAGTAAAGCGTCGTAAACGTACAAGTACTAGACGAAGAGATATTTTAGTTAACATGTCGTTTATTACGCGTGGTAGTAAAGAGTGCTGTACCAATGAATTGGATTTGGTATCTGTACCTATGACACAAACTGCAATAGAATCCTCACGTATGGTTGACTATCGATCTATTTCAACACTCACATCCGAAGGACCTATTTAATTTGTTTTTCCCGGAAATACATTAGAGTATATTCATCCTTCGTACCTTTACCTGTATATCAAATGTAAATTACTAAGGGGAAATGAAGATAATTTACAAGTAGCTACAGCAGGACCACCACCCGTTGCAGCTGATATTGTTGGACCTGTGAATAATCTCGTACATGCTTTGATTTTACAAGTCGATATTTACTTGAATGATAAAATCATTTCGTCTTCGAATGGAATATCCCTACCGTTCCTATTTTGAAAAAAGTCTCAATTATGGGGAAGATGCTACCAATATTCATTTGAAAACGATTTTATGGTATAAGGATACGGCAGGACAGTTTAATACGTTAACAAATGTCAATGTTGGATTCAAAAAACGTAGTGCAATAATTGCAGATAGTGCACCTATTGAAATATTAGGTCGTGTTTTCACTAAAGTTACAACCGCGAGTTAAACTCAGTCATAGTAAAGTAGCATTCTGTCTTATTGCGGAACAACAATCTGATTTCATAGTTCACTTGGAGGAAGTTATACTGTATGCACGTCGTATGGAAATATCTGCTGATGTGTCTCTTCAATTAAATCTATATATGCTTCAGGATACTGCAAAACTTACATTGACACGTGTAGAAACACGTGTTCATACCATACCTCAAAATGTATCTACTTTCAATTTGGACAATTTATTTTTTGAAAAGTACCTAAAAGTCTTGTTATTGGTTTTTGTTTCAAATACTGCATTTAATGGACAATACATTGAAAATCCATTCCAATTTCAACATTTTAATCTCAACAAACTTCAAGTGCATGTTGGTTCTAAATTTTATTCACCCACTCCCTTGACTCCTAATTTTGCAAACAATTTGTATATTCCATATTATTATACTTTAATTTGCGGCACTGGTATATTTCATCAAAATACCATTTCAAAGCATACAATTTCACCTGAAGAATATCCTAATGGCTATACGCTGTATGCTTTTATTTTGTCACATACCAGTACATTAGACGATTCTACATGGGATGTTGTCAAAGATTCACCTGTAAATATTAAAATGCGGTTCAGTCTAAATCTTGAAACTTCCATTACTTGTGTGGTTTATGCACAATTTGATTCATTAATTAAAATAGATAAAACCAAAACGTTTATACAGATAATACGGTATAATTCATCAATTTGGCGTTGAACACCATAAATTTTATGTCATTATTATTTAAATAAAGTAGTTGGCACTCTGTCTCAGTACATGTATATATGATGAGAGTAAGTTCCTGTTTGCATCAGTGTAATAACAGTATGAAGGCAATCATCCACTTTTTAGCATTTGATCAAGCTGGTGACGATGACTTTATCGTCATGGAGTTGGCCGTTGTCAATCCTGATCTCAATACCGCACATACTTGGATTTTTAAACAACCCTTTAACAGTGAAGACTTAGCGCTAACACTTCAATTGGAGAACGAGTAGCTGTTCACAAACATCTATGGATTACAATGGTCAGAAGGCAAAGTAGCATACAAATATTTGCAGCAAGTCCTTGTAAACTATACAAAACATACTGATGTTCTCTACGATCACGGCCGCCGCACACTACAGTTTTTGGAACGACTCCTGGGACGTAGTTTGTTAAATCTAGAAAATTGAACTGTCCAAAATCAACGCAACTGTTATTCCCTACAAGTCTTTGTGGTCATTACCAACATCAGTTTCATACGTTCCGATGTGCCTTTTATGAAGCACAGTGTTATAGTAAGTTTCTGACCTATCATGATTTGTCACGATGTGTAAGTCATGAACCAAAAAAACATATATAATCCAACCCTAATAACTACAAGACCCAGTGAACTTGAATATAATGATGTGGACTGTGATTCGTCGTAACTATGTGGATTGATGAGCTGTTAAGTGTTGTGTTGCATGACTGCGTCAGAAGTTCCATATTAACTTGCATATATCCATTAAATCATTTACCTGTAATAGTGAAGGCACCCGCAGCAATAATCATTAATTTGAATCCGTGGTATCAGCAAAGCACACACTGGATTTGTATCTACATCAATAAAAATCGTCGAGCCTTTTATTTCGATAGTCTCGGCCGCAATCCACTGACACCTATAGTGCAATTTCTTCAACGCAATTCTTCAATGTATCATGTAAATAAAGTTCAATACCAAGCTGACAATTCCGTTTTCTGTGGTTTGTTCTGTATCATATATGTTTATTATAAAGTTAGAAATGTAAATATATTTTCAAAAATTAACTTACAACGAAATGATCAGCTGGTACTGAACTTGGTCAAGAAA
Source organism: Lepisma saccharinum (assembly GCA_022664845.1). Taxonomy (NCBI): domain Eukaryota; kingdom Metazoa; phylum Arthropoda; class Insecta; order Zygentoma; family Lepismatidae; genus Lepisma; species Lepisma saccharinum. The sequence continues at coordinate 21,586 of JAGDQP010025089.1, forward strand.
ATCTTGAAAGTAAAGAAAAAAATGTAAATTGTTTAAAATATTTATAATGTGTAACTTGAGTACTTTTTGATCAATAAATGTATAACCTTTTGTAGTAGAATCTAATAAAATCTTTTACCTCTAAATCGTTTGGATTTCATTTCATGAAATAAAAAACACCACATCCCTGGTAGAATGGATTTATTATCTTTATAACTTACAATTTCATTGTGGATATTCCGTCAACGACTTTTGATGTTTGAAGTTTTAACCAATATTGTAATTGTATGCAATTTCGTAAAGCACATGCATACTCTTTCACTGGTTCATGATAAATACATTTTAAAATGCCCACTTTGAAATTCAGTGTGCGTAAGGCAGGACATCCTTGGTCTTCTAAATTTACAATATTTTTCAATTGAAATACTTTTTGCAACGCCACCATCTTTTCATGACCCGTACAATAAAGAATGGATCTCCTTTCACATAGTTGCAACATAATATGGCGAATGTGGGATACAGTATATCCATTAGACTTATTCCACTCTAACCCATGCAAATGATGTGTGAGTCTATCGACTTGTGTTTGATATGCAGCAGCTAAATCAGAACGTTCGCAATGTAATTTCAAGAGACAATGAAATAAGAAAGTGGCATCACATGCAACAAAACCAAATTCTCTAGTAATTTATTCCTTAGGGGAAATCTTAAACCCTTGAAAATCAATAATGTATTGCCTGGCACTAAGTACACATGAACTATTCAGCGTTTGGTTTTGTTTCACAATTAAGGGTATCACCTGTGCAGTGCATTCAGGGTCTTGAATAAATTTACAAATAAGATTAAACTATGTAATTTTCAAAATGTGTGAATGACCCTGTTGTACGGATCGATCGTAATGTTCTTTGAAAAGCTCTTGATAGATCAAATGACTTTGAATATGGTTTGCAATAACAGTTTCTGTATTCCAAACGTACATGCAATTATGTGGTTGATGTAAATTATACTCAGTGCATTCAACAGGATGATTTTGCAAATAAGTACTTATATTGTTCAACACACACTTGTCCAAAATATATGGGCCAATACGGTATGTACACTGTGCCATAATCACTACACAGTTCCAGTAAATATAATTGTCCATTACACAGCTCCAGTAAATATAAATGTCCAATGCACGGTTCCACTACACTGTCTCTCAGCAACGACCAAAGGATGCATTGCGATCCTTTTCACCAAACATTTCTTGTAACTCGTACATTTGAGTTTTCAGCATGCGTTGAAGTCCCCAATCAAACTTTTCCTTTAATTCACCTCCGTCGGGGTGCATCTCCAAATAAAGATTAAACAAAGCGTCCACAGTTTCTGAATCACTAATATCGTGCGTTCTGCAAACATTGCAAACATTTCTTCGTGTGAGGCATCAGAAAATAAGTATCCGTCTCGAAAACCCATACAAATGTGATAACGCTGACTACGTTTCGTATAACAACCTATGTACAACAGCTAGCGTTTAGCGCCCCAATTCTCAATTAATGATCAAATACATGGTTCCTCCACCCAACGTGATGTACACTTACACGCTGGTGCTGATAGTTTAACTACAATTTGCTTTGCAACAAGCTTTGATACACTTGACGATGCCATGGCTAGTCAACAACTAACCTCCTCCAATATTACACATACAACCACTCGTAATGCACAGTACACTTCTGCGCAACACTATCAAAACTCATTATCTGAGCCGTCAAAGATCATTAATCATACTCTGGAAAGTATGTGGCAATTCGACACGATAATTCGTCTCGCTAGTGACGGAATCTTGGATCAAAAATGGCGGACCACAAAAATTAATATTCAACACCGTTTCAGCTACAGATACGAAATTTGTCATAAAAGTGTATTATCAAGAGTAGTTGAGAAAAATATTACATTTTGAAAAAGTAACAATCTTGGATTCAAAATGGCCACCAAAACATTTTCAACCCCGTTTGAACAAGTAATAGGAAATTTCGCATAAAGGTGTATTATCAAGAGTAATTTAGGAAAATATTACAACATTTTGAAAAGTCACCTTCTTGGATTCAAAATGGCCGCCAGAAAACATTTGCAAGACGATTATTCCAACATTTTGAAAAAGTCGCCATCTTGGATTGATTCAAAGTGGCTTCTCAAAAACATGTATAACTCCGTTCTGGCTATGAAACAAATTTCTACCATTCACTTAGAATCGAAAAAAATATATATTTTTCCGGTGACGGGATAATTCACTTATTTTTATGTGTGATCTAATTAGACCAATTTTTCTGTCGCACTGTATAAATAATTGGCCTCTGCCAGGAAGCATGTGAATAAGTTCTACATAAAACACAATGCTGAACCATGAACAAACTTGATCGATTTGATGTTTTGTCCGTCAGCAGGGTACGAAAACAAAGAGAATCAAAAGATTAATCCAATGCTCGAAAACATGGGTAAAAATACTGATAACACCACGATAACTATAGTAAAATCTTTCGGCTTTGAAGCTCAACATAGGAAAATCCGTAACAATAATAAATAAAACAAATGAAACGGAGCCTCAAATCATTTACATAGCCACTGACACCAGAGGACAAAATTTACCATGACGAGTTGAATGTTTAACATAGATAAGTTTGTAAGGAAGATATGTATAGCCTGTGTTTTTTGCGTCAACCAAAGACCTATGACTTGTTAGTGCAGAACTTTACCCATTAAGACTACTCGCTTGGCATTGCTAGTGGAGGCTCTTTAAGTTTAAATGGATGAATTTGAAAGTCTTCAGCGTTTAAACAAGTTTAAGTTTAGTTGCTTTATGGTTCTTGCAAAATTAATTAGGTGAATGCACTAATACTTTTTAAGTATTAATGTCAATATATATTAAATACAATAACATACTTAAATAAATCGTACCTCGTGAATGCAGATCCATTTGGAAGCCAGGATTTCACACATATACTCATGTGTCTCTGAAATATTATTTTGAAATGAGGAGAGAGAGTTTGGATAAGAAGGGCACTAGGGAAGAATTGTTTGGGTAAGATGATGGATATTTTTTACATTGGAGGGAAATTGACACATTGTACAAGACGCAAAGCTGGAAAAACAATGACCATCTGGAGGAAACAGCATATTTTGTGAAAAAAAAATGTTTACAGATTTGTGGGAACTTTTTACTTACTTGGGGTTGTTTGTTTATTTTAAAGACAGGGGAAATAGTCATAATTTTGTGGGTGCTTTGTACAAGGCATAAAGCTGAAAACACAATATGCATCCGGAACGAACAACATATTTCGGAAAATGAGTGTGCCACACACAGAGAGGAAGCTGGCAACAATATTTATTTTGATCTAAGTAAACTAACATTATATTCTATGATTCAAATGTTTATGAGAAAGAACGGAAGCCATATTTTAGGACGATGGGTTTATGCATAAGTTATGCCACACAGAGAGACTAACAGGCTGCTGGGAACATTATTCTAAATGGATGCCAGTGAGAACAATATTTACTTATCTGGTACTATTATCATATATTGGAAAAATATTGTTTGGGAAAGGATTTTTGTTAAAGAAGAATTCAGGCAGAGAACATATGTGCCAGAAATCTTTTTATCTTGAACTTTAACAAAAGAGGATTTAAAAAATAATAGTGACTTAATATTGCATATGTTTGTATATTGCTGGTCTGAAAAGGATGGCGCCAGGAGAAAGTATTACATAAATCTTTTACCCTATCTGATGAAAGATTATATATAGGCCTGTTTTATGTTTTATTATATTGTCAGACATGGATGACTTTGATACAAGTGTAAATGATTGGGAGCTTAGTATCACCTTAGATAAAGTAGAAAGGACACTTATCAATTATTGTTTTGAGTGTTTACGTCATTATATTCAAGAATCCTGTATTTGGAAATTATTGGAGAAACTATCTTTAATTTACACCCAGTTATGTGATGGTTACCGGTAAGAATGCTGCGCCCAACCTGCTCAATCTTGTCGTGGATTTATTGATGGAGATCTTTTGTTGGCTAGAAAAGAAGAAATACAAAAGTGCATGGAAGAAAAAGCGAAACATGTACTTACAGAATATATTGTAATCAACAGATTTTTTGAAAATTTTATTATAAACCATGTAAAAGGGGAAGAATGGTGTGAAATATACATATATAGACTCGATCAGCTAATACAGACTCATGGTAACAAATTGGATCAGTTATTGTTATGAAAAGATCCAGACTGGTAGTTTAAAAAATATATATGGGTGTGTTTTGTTTACTTTGACTGTGCTTCAAAAATAAAGCTTGAATTTTATATGATTTTTGTTTAATACAGCATTGTTTGCGCATGCGCAGAACATAAGATGATGCGGCTCGGGGGCTCGGGCTCTATATATTTAGTAAATTTGTTTTAGTGACAGTTACATCACCATGGCGAGTCTTGTAAAGCCTGAGATGTATCAGTTTGATGATGATGATAGAGAGCATTTCAGCTTTAGCGACGGGTTTTTAACGCAATTATGTATTTATTTATTATTAAGTTTCAGATACAGCTGGAGTTGCCATTTTGCACAGAAACTAAATAACATTGCAACAAACTAAATAACATGAAATTAAAATTTAAACAACACACAACACATGTGTTGAGTAATTGCAGTATCTCGTACGCAGATCAAGAGTGCATTTGGAAGCCTTAGCTGACTACCACCCACCGAGACGGCAGTACGTTTTTCTTTGAGAAGGATGCTTATTTAAGATGGAACACCTTGATCGACATGAATGTTTAGAAGTAGGTGAATCGGCCCTGCGTGCCAGAGCCTTTCACAGGCTTTTGTCGAACACGACAGCACGGGGAATATTTGCAGTGTATAAATTACGCCATGATAAGTACAAAGAAGACACCTATAATATCTTTTTCAAAACTTTATATTAGCTGGGAATATTGGAACCAGATATGGTGAAAAATAAATCTCTCTCTAAGGCTGAAAAACCGGATTTGGTGAGAAATTAATTAATTTGTCCCTAAGGACCCCCTTGGCTGATAGAACTTGCGCTAAAAAATACAGTGCTTTCTTGTTTTGGTTCGAAAGACAATGGTGGAACATTGAAGTGAAAAGAAAATATAGTTTGAAAGAACTGTTCTTTAGTGCCAATATAACTGGATAAGGACAGTAAGTGAGCATTAAACTTATTTTGAAAACACAAGTAGTACAATTAATTTGATGACTTTCCAGTGTTTTGTTTTGTAGTGAAGTATAAAAGCATGCTTTGTTAGAAAGAAATTTATTTAACAAACAAATGTTTTGTAGATAAAGTGGAAGAATATTTTGTGTATTATCTTGTTTTTTTAGTAAAGTATAAAAACAGACTTTGACAGAAAGATTTTTAATCAAAAGACAAGTGTTTTACAGACAAAGTGGAAGATGGTTGTGTTTTATTACTAGCAAACTGGAATTATTTAGTGTTGTGGTCACTCTATTACAGAATTGAAATTTCTGATTTTTTTTATGAGGAAACGTACATATTGCCACGCATTTTTACAGCCTCCATCTCAAAAACAATTACTAGCGTGCAATAAATGTAACTGTAAAGTAAAGAAGTAACAGTTAGTGAGTTCTGTATCAGAACGGCTTTTGAACTAGTTAATCCGAAATATGTA
>JAGDQP010025090.1:0-27243 GCA_022664845.1 Lepisma saccharinum
GTGTTTGGAAGATTTGGAAAATTTTGGAGTTACTCGAGATGATGTTTTCTGTACCACAGATGGAAGCTGATGTTTGTTAGATTGCCCTTTGTCCTTTGGCATGATGAAGATGAAACAAAAAAAGATGATCAGTCTGTATAATGACTTCAAAAATAGAGCTCAGATTTGCTCACACCCTCCGACACTGAGAAGTGCCGTCAATCCTATTGTGGATGTACACGTACTGCTTCTCACTAATGCGTATGCAACACTAGATCATCGTGAGCACGTTAACTATCCACAGATAGGCTAGGTTTTCTGTAATTCTTTTAGCAGCAATTTTTCCTTTCAGCGAAAGTCCAACAAGTAGTATAGTGAGAGAAACACAGCAAACTCACACGACAGCACCAAGACAAAGACTGAATTAGTTTAACTGAAGAAATCAGTTGTCATTTATTAACTTTTATTTCTTCCATGAATGTGTGGCACTCTGTTGGTAAAGAATACACTGATTCATCCCCCCGGGCAGGCTAGCTACAAGCCTTAAATTCCTTATCTTACTGACTGACTATGCATTCCGCTCTACCAATAAGCAACGTGTCATGCGTTTCCCGTTCCAAAGAAAGATGATAAGGAAGTAGCAGTCAGGAAATGGAAAATATCCCATTTATTTTAGGAAATGGCATTTATCAAAGTTTTTATTAAAATACCAAAATATGACATTTATGTGATTTTGCCATAAATTCCAGTCTTTAAATAGAACATTTTTAACAATTACATAAAAATGTTATTACCATTCTATCACCCACGAGGACATAAACAGTTTATATTAATGATCGTCAACAAAGTAGCCTCTCTCAATGGTACGAAGAATCTCCTTCTGAAGGAATTGAATTAATTGTCACCAGACAGAAAATTTTTTGTAGAAGACCATTTCCTAGGAAACAATTAATTACACATAATAATATTTTTGACAATTATATAAACATGATATTACCCATCTTATCCCCAATCAGAGCAAATATGGGCTATATTTAAAGATCGTTTACGTTGTGGTCTCTCTGCAATGGATTACCGATCTTCTTCTGAAGGAGTTGAATGAACTGTTACCAGCCACAAAATATTTGTAGAGGACAATTTTCTAGAAAACACTTAATACATAATATCTAATGACCAGAATTAATGAAAAAATAAAACACTAAAAATTGTAGGCAAAATCGCAAAGCAAATTTACAAACTTGCAGTAAAATTTATAAAATAAGTTCCATAAATGGCACCTTATGGGGAACAAATGAGAACGTTCGTTTTACGTTTAATACTTCTTCTTACTAAAAAAAAGCCTTTTCATTAATCTTTAATAATTACGGATATTAATAAAATGATTATAAATTTCTCATTAATAAAATAATCATAGTAAGTATCACCAATTTAATTTATGATATTGGAATTATCAACAAAGAAGACACATCAAAATTTTGATGAAAAAATGTACATAGTACATAAATATTAACAATTTTGTAGCAGAAGAGCCCGAGAGAAATAAGCTTATATATGCGTCTATGAAACTCAAACGTCTAACAAATGAGCAGAGATGACCTTAGCTTGGCTTTCGGGAAAGCAGTCCTACTACACATCACCTAGTTCACTACTTGTTGCATAAAATAAGTTTTTTTTTATAAATTTCCTGTTGTTAGATTATGACGCCTGTCTATTAAGATTTGATTGAGACGCGAAACGACCTTTCAACATCTACCCATGTAAGAGGAGGATATTCAAACCACGCGACAACAATGGGATTCAAACCCACATCAACCGTGCTCTCCCGCCTAAATCTTTAAAAATGATTCTAATTTTCTGCAAATCACGTTGTTCACTAACAAGTCGACCATACTTTTCAAATCTTCACCTTTTTCATCTGGAATATTGGTCAGAGTTTTCACTACACAATCAACCATACCCATAGCAGCCACAAGTTCCAGATTTTATTTCTCCAGGGAAATAATTGACATTGGTATAAGTGAGAAATAAAAAAATGAATGTGGGAACTTTCTTCACAGATGCCTCTCCGAGTAACTCCTGAGCAATTCTAATAGAAGAAGCATCTTCTTCATCAAATACGTTGACGATCTGCTTGATTTTGCCGAAATGCTCGACATAGTGAAAAAAGCTGTTAAAACCATGTTCCCCAACTCGTCAAACCAGGAATTGGAATCAGTGGTAAGTCTGATGCAATCTCTCTGAAGACTGACTCTAGATGGTGCTTCAATAAGGACCTTCTTTACATTTGGAATAAGCTTGTCAATGTTTGGGAACAATGCACAAACTATTTCTGTAACTCTGTGCAAGGCGAGTGGCAAGCATGTCAAATGTAACATTTGAGGGAAATTAACTTTAAGTGTCTCATCTGCTTTATTTATTTATGTTCCTGCATCAGTCTGGAAGAGAGCATGGTCACCTTTTATTCCCTCAGGCAAAAGTAGAGCATTGTTAAATACTTGGGATATAGTGGAGCTGTTGGATTTTCACAACGTCTACTGTCAGAAGAAAAATCTTCGATGATTGTCCAGTGTCCTTGGTGGCGGCCTGGCGGACTTGTTCGTCCGTTTAGATGGACTTAGAGAGTAACTTACCTTTAGCTGCCAGGTTAAATATGTCGTAATTTGCTAACGGGGCTAAGAGCATACTCAATGAGATAGAGCCGTGTTGTGCATATTACTAGGTACTAACACAACAACTGTTCCGTTCCGTGGAATAATGGGTAATATATGTGTAAATGAAACCAATAGGATTGCCTATGTATGAAACAATTGTCTTAACCTAAAACGCATAATGAATATAGAATATTATTTGGCACGAATGCAAATCTCCTAATATTTACCTAATAACCAGTGAGGAATACATAACAACAATGATATCTAATTAAAAACATAGTCAAGAACATGAAAATAATGGGTTCCAACTAACCGGATCTTTCACTTGATTGAAGTATAACAGTCTTTGATATAATATAATGAGAAGTGTGTTTTACATGTTAATTCGAAGTCGCTGATGATAGGTCTTTGCCAGAGCTGAACTTGGTCACTTGAAGATGCAGGCAAGTCGAGAGTCAAGTATCGACCAAGAGATATCAAATGACGAGTTTTTATAGAAAATCCATTCCCTATGTTCTTTATTGGAGAATAGCACTAACCAATGCCAAATATATTTGTATCTTTAATGCAAACACCAATCAGAGCGAAGTAATCTCTTTTTAGAGCCTATCAGGGCCAAGTTGGGCTTTAGTTCTTGTAGTTTGTCTTATCTGCCTTAGCTGACTTTTGTCTTATCAAAGTTCAGGAGGAACAATTTGCACTTGATGTAACCTGATACTTCACTACAGAATTTCATCTCATACCTAAAATATACAGCTATATTTCTCAATATACAAACTCTTGTTAGAAACCCAATCTTGCTCTTTAAATCTAAAACATGACTATTTCATTTAAGAATTAAATGATTTTCTTGGTTCGTGCCTTGTGACTTACAAACTATAGAATATTTTTATTTTCATTACATATTTACAAGACACATATTTAAACCGATATGACTCACTTGACATTGGTCCAAATTATAACGTTACAGATAATTCTACCCACAACATCAGTGGTTTCATCTATGAAAATGAAAAAATTGCTTTCTCTAACCTCACTTCAAATATTCCCAATGACATGACATCAATGTATGCAGCCTTTAAGTATGTCTCTTCTTAAGGTAGATTCGTAGGATACTTTTCGCCTCGTATAAGTTTCTAAAAGACATTTCATAGACTGCTTTTCCACTATAGAAAGAGGGAAGTCGGCAGCAACGAACGCACTGCACAAATCGTAGGCGAACAGGTTGTAGCGTGAATTGGCTATACATAACACTGGCAAATGTAGAGTAGTTTTATCTGCACTGCACTTCTTGTCAGTTGCTGCCTTGTGGTTTGTGGTAATTTACTGATGTGCCACACAATAGCGTTTCTCAGCACAAACCGAGTTTTCATACACATTTCAAACCAAAACTTATCCATTCGTTGAGTACATGTCCCGTCCTAATTCTTTTACAAAGTTAGCAAATTTCCGTTTCAGTGAAAGTCTAGCTGTGGATAATGAGAGAGGGGCAGCAAACTCACACGACAGCACCAAGAGACCAACAAGACTGAATTCCCTTAACTGAAGAAATCAGTTGTTATTTACTACTGTTTATTTTTTCCAGGAATTTGTGTCACTCGGTTGGTCAAGATTTGGCTTATTCAGCCACTCGGGCAGGCCAGCTACAAACATTAACTTCCTTATCTTACTGAATGACAAAGCATTACGCTCTAACAATAATTAACGTGTAATGTGTTTCCGGTTCCAAAAATCTTTTTTTTTATAAAGGCAAACAGGAAAAAGCAAATATGCCAAATATTTTACGAAATGGCATTTATTAAAGTTTTATAAAAAATGGCAAAATATGGCACCTGTGACTTTGTCATAACTTACAGGTTTTAATAATAACATTTATAATAATGATATAAATATTCTATTACCATTCAATCACCCACAAGAACTTGAACTCCTTATCTTAATAATTGTTAACAAAGTAGTCTTTCTCAAAGATACAAACAACTTCTTTTTAAAGGAATTAAATTAACTGTCCGCAGCCTGTAACTATTTTGTAGAGTACCGTTCCTAGAAAACAACTTAGTCATACATAATAACATTTTTTACAATTATATAAACATGATATTACTTTTGTATCCCTTACAAGAAGATATACATTGTCCCTTACGCTATATATTTAATGAGTGTGGACATGGTGGTCTCTCTCAAATGGATTACGGATTCTAGAGGAATTTAATTAACTGTTACTAGTCAGAAAATATTTTGAGAAAACAAGTTCCTATAAACACATAATTATACCCAATAACATGTTTGACAATAACACTTATATAAAATAACACTTTACAAAGATATAAAAGCGCAGTTACCCTTCTAGCCTCCATTAGATTTAATATGGCCTATATTTAATTATTGTTGACATGGTGGTTTTTATGAAAAAGTCTAGAGATTTCTTTCTGAAGGAATTGGATTTACTGTAACCAGCCACAAAGTTTTGTTGTGGACCATTTCCTAGAATACTCTTAATTATACATAATAACATTTCAGACAATTATGTAAACACTCTCTTACTACTTTATCCTGGCTCCCAAAAAATGAAGACCTGAGTTAGAAAATATCCCACAGTAAATTTCTTATCAGGAAAAAATAAATTCCAAGATCATGGTATGTATCATATTCATCTGATATTATTTTTATCAGAAAGGGTTTCTGTGGTAGGATTAGGATCTAATTTTAATGCGATTGGATACTTTTTGAATACAAATACCAGCGAATAGAAAATATGGAGATAGGGAGAAAGTCGACATCGGATATTTTGCAATTCAGGCCTTAACATATGGTCTATATTTTATAATTGTTGGCATGATGGTCTTTCTGAAAGAGCTACGGATCTTTACTGAAGGAACTGAATTTACTGTTACCAGCTATAAAATCTTTGTAATGGAACATTTCCTAGAAAACTCTTAATTATACATAATAACATTTCAGACAATTTTATAAACATTCTATTACCACTCTATCCCCCCCAAAAGAAAAATTGAAGACCTGAATTGCAAATTAACCCACGCTAAATTTGTTATCAGGAGGAATAAAAAATCCAAGATCCCGGTATGTAACCATTTTCATCTGATGTTATTTTGTATCAAACGGGTTTCTATGGTGGGATTAGGATGTAATATTTATGCGAGTGGATAACTTGAGAAATATTGATAACAGCGAACAGAAAATATGAAAATAGGAAAAACGTGAACAAGGTATATTTTGCAATTCAGGCGTAAAACATGGTCTATATTTAATAATTATTGGCATGATGGTCTTTCTGAAAACGCTACGAATTTTTCAGAAAGAAATGAATTCACTGTTACCAGCCATCAAATCTTTTGTAATCGACCATTTCCTAGGAAACACCTATTTATACATAATAACTTTTCAGACAATTATGTAAACGTTCTTATACCACTCCTTCTTCCAAAAATAAAATATGAAGACCTGAATTGGGAAATATCCCACGACAAGTTTCTTATCAGGAGGAAATAAATTCCAAGATCCTGTATGTAATCATATTCATCAGATATAATTATTTATCAAAAACGTTTATGTGATGGATTAGGATGTAATATTAATGCTAGTGGATAGCTTTTGGGTTAAAGGTATAAGCAAAAACAATATATGGAAATAACAAAAAAAGTCAACATGGGATATTTTGCAATTCAAATCTTAATATATGGTCTTTATTTAATAACTGTTGACATCATGGTCTTTCTGAAAGGCTACGGATCTTTAATGAAGAAACTGAATTTACTGTTATCAGCCATACATTTTTTGTAATGGACCATATCCTAGAAAACGATTAATTATACATAATAACATTTAAGAAAATTATATAAATATTATCTTAACACTCCATCCCCGCCCCAAAAAATGAAGGTCTGATTTGCATATTATCCCACCACAAATCTCTTACGGAGGAACAAAAGATCCAAGATCCCGGTGTGTAACCACATTCATCTGATATTATTATGTATCAAACCCGATTGTCTGGTGGGAATAGAAAGTAATGTTTACGCGAGTGGATAATTTAAGGAATATAGATATCAGCGAATAGAAATAGGAAAATGTCGAAATTGGATATTTTGGAATTCAGACCTTAATATATGGTCTATATTTAATAACTGTTGGCATGATGGTCTTTCTGAAAGGCTACGGATCTTTACTGAAGGAACTAAATTTACTGTTACCAGCCATAAAATCTTTTGTAATAAACCATTTCCTAAGAAACAATTATACATATGAAAATTTCAGACAATTATATAAAGATTCTCTTACCACTCTATAACCGAAAAGAAAATATAAGACCTGAATTGCAAATATCCCACAACAAATTCCATATCAAGAGGAAATAAATTCCAAGATCCGGTGTGTAACCATAATCATCTGATATTATTTTGTATCAAAAATGGTTTCTGTGCTGGAGTTAGGATATAATATTAATGCGAGTCGATAGCTTTTGAGGTATAGATATAAGCGAATAGAAAATATGGAAATAGAAAAAAATCGACACGGGATATTTTTCAATTCAAACCCTAATGTATGGACTATAGTAAAAAAAATGGCATGTTTATCTTTCTGAATAGACTACGGATCTTTACTGAAGGAACTGAATTTACTGTTACCAGACATAACATCTTTTGTAATGGACCATTTCCTAGGAACAAAATTATACTTAAGAACATTTCAGACAATTATATAAACATTCTCCTACCACTCTATCCCCCCAAAAGAAAAATGAAGTCCTGAATTGCAAAATATCCCATAACAAATTGCTTTTCAAGAGGAAATAATTTCTATTATAGAAAAATTTTCGAAATTGGATATTTTGCAATTCAGACTTTAAAATATGGTCTATATTTAATAATTGTTGGCATGATGGTCTTTTATAAAGGCAACGGATCTTAACTGAAGGAATTGAATTTACTGTTATCAGCCATAAAATTTTTGTAATGGACCACTTTTTAGAAAACGCTTAATTGTACGTAATAACACCTAAGACAATTATATCAACATCCTCTTACCACTCTCTCCCCGACCCAAAAGAATGAAGGCCTGAATTGCAAATTATCCCACGACAAATCTCTTATCAGAAGTAACAAAAAATCCAAGATCCCGGTGTGTAACCATATTCATCTGATAATATTTTGTATCAAACCGAATCTCTGGTGGGATTAGAAAGTAATGTTTTTGCGAGTGGATAATTTTAGGAATATAGATATCAGCTAATGGAAAATATGGAAATAGGAAAAATGTCGAAATTGGATATTTTGGAATTCAGACCTTAAAATATGGTCTATATTTAATAACTGTTATAATGATGGTCTTTCTGAAAGGGCACAGATCTTTACTGAAGGAACTCAATTTACTGTTACCAGCCATAAAATCTTTTGTAATGAACTATTTTCTAGGAAACAATTATAAATACTAACATTTCAGACAATTATATAAACATTCTCTTACCACTCTATCTTCCCAAAAGAAAAAATGAACACCTGAATATTGCCAAAAATCCCATCACAAATTTCTTATCAGGAGAAAATAAATTCTAACGTACCGGTATGTAACTATTTTGATCAGATATAATTATTTATCAAAAAGGTTCCCGTGCTGGGATTAGAATGTAATATTAATGCGAGTGGACAGCTTTTAGGATATAGATATAAGCGAACAGAAAATATGGAAATAGGAAAAAAGTCGACATGGGACATTTTTCAATTCAAACCTTAATATGGTTTATATTTAATAATTGGTGGCATGATGGTCTTTCTGAAAAGACTATGGATCTTTACTGAAGGAACTGAATTTACTTTTACCAGCCATAAAATCTTTGGTAAGGGACTGCAAAATCTTGTATTTTAACGCTATAAGGATAAGAAGTATAGTAGTAGCAGAAAGTTAAAATGTATTTGGTATGTTAACAGTAATTCTGAAATCTTCTCAAGGCGGACATTGACATATAAAATGTATACTCCATGTATTAAAATTATCCATGCATGGATAGTGCTGGCATATAGTGGGAATATACTTTCCTTTCTATTGTGTAGAGTCTATATTTATTGTGTACCCTCTGGGAGTATTTATTCAGTTATTTAATGGCCAAACATGTGTTGTGGGATCTTAAGTCCCTCGCATATTTAAGGAGCAATATTCTTCAGGGTAAAGTCACCTAAAAAGGTATTTTAGGAACATAACATTTAGTGATTTGTTTTTATTTTTCCCATTTACCTTATAGTTTTGGGCCAGGCACTCAGCAATGCCTAAGCCGTAATATGTCTAAGGGATCTCAAGTGAAAGGTTCAAGCTATGGGTGCCCATCTATGAGCGATTTTTTTTTAAAAATAGATGGTTGTTCCCGAAACACGTTTTTCCGTGACTGTATCATCTACTTGGACACTGAATATAGGAGTCAGAACCTATATTGAAATATTTGCTGTTTCGAAAATCCAGTGCTGTGCTATACTATTAGGAGGGGAAAACATTATACACTATACAAGTCAGAATCCTGAAAGTCCTGAACCCTGACTCACCTGCCATAGTAAGTAAGAAAGACATGGGAGCAGACGTACATCTCCATCTTTTCCGCCAATCATGAACCCGACCTCAACTGCCTGTAACTCCTTGAATCTCTGTTCCGTCTTCTTCTTCTTTCCTCTTCCTTGTTCCGTTTCTAGTTGCACTTTTATTCTACGTTTCTATATTGTTCCATACTTCTCACTTCATCTTCATTTTTATTGTTATTATTATTATTTCCCCCCTCCCCTGCGATTCTTTACTCTCTTATTTCTTCAGGAACCCCCTTACCTGCTTCTAAGTAACCCTTGCACTTTCTTCTCCACTTGGTGTTTTCTCCGACCCATCTTGTCATTTTCCCGCCTCCAAAGCCTGGCCACACTGTCACCCAGCTTCACTGGCAATATGGCGTCTCCTTAACACCACTCCCGCACCTGGCCATGTTCCTTCCTACCAGTTGAAAACGCAATTGCGAAACGTACTAATTATCTGTAGTGCTTGTGAAGTTTGTGTAGTGTTTGCTTCATATATACCAACACACACATACGAACATACACACACACCTACACACACGACATTTTTATTCCTCATTTTGAACTTCCTTTGGCAATTACATGAAATGTTTACAGAACTATTTTGTAAATAGATGTCATTTTTTGTTAATTTCAACTATATAAATGTTTTAATCAATCGTAAGAGAATGATATACAATCATATTCAGAAAAACGGGGGAAAACACAAATATGCGAATTGAGTGTGTAAGCAAACAAGCAATAAGAATAAGCTTATGTGTTGGATCATAACAGACTGCCGGCGTGGTTATTAGCTTGATTAGCTAGGTGCACTTTATACTGTGATAATCATGGATTCGCTTTCCACCAACGCCAGCGTTTCTCGACCCTTTTCATCCTGCGACCCATAAAACCATGACCATTGATCTGCTGTATTTGATAATAAACATCCTAATTACATGATTTAAAACTATTCAGCAAATTACATTATTTTAGTAGACTCTAATTATAAAAACAATAAGCAAAATAAAATATCGTCTTCGAAATTTATAAGTTTTAACCTACAAACCCTAGTTAAATTAATTTTTTCACCTTTTCTTGCGACCCCCTTACACAAACTCATGACCCCTCCGAGACTCGCGACCTCCATGTTGAGAAACACTGACCTACGCCAATATAATTTTCTTTCAAAATCGTAAAATATTTTATTCACTTGATTAGATGCATTTGGGGGAATAATATACACCAACCTCATTTATAAAACTCCAACTTACCTTAGAAAGTAGGAGGAATGCAGCTCGTATTTTGGAACCATTATTTTGCTACTCAGAAATTACTTCTTTGTTCATGCAATGCGGCCTGATATAAGTGTACTTAAAGAAATACAATTCTAAAATAGTATAATTTACCAAAAATCGAGAAACCAGTGATATTCCTTAGGTGAGAACAATGTGAATTTAGATCGAGCGAGAACAAAAAAGCTCCGTTAATTTCTCCTATCCACCTGGTATATTCTGTTTGTTAGCTACCTTAAAATATTGGACTTCTTAATTTTAATTCCTCCATCTGTAATGTAGCCTAGCGCCTAAACGAAAACAGATGCAGAGAAACTGACTTCAAATTTGGATTCAGTGATCTCGATTTATCCAGCCGTTTCTAATTTGGTGTTAAGAATTCGAAGACCCTTTTCATTGCCTTCTGCATTTTAAGAATTCATGCAAGTGATTAAATTACAGTAAAACATAAAAAATATAGAGAGTCATTGACCTCAAGTTTGACGTCAGGTAATTTGATCGTGATTGATTTGTTCCTTTCTAAACATTTTGGTATGACTATTTGAACTATTGATATAATTATTAGACTAAACTTTGAAATTGTTAATCCTTACTAAAGGGATGGTAATCTTTGTCAGATTTCTTTCCATTTGACAGGAATCAGATTAATATGACCATGCAATACGAACATCGATGACGGAGATTTGTGAGAAAAGAAGAGCAAGCTTCGGGATTCGAACTCGAGTCGCCAGCTTTATGTACGAAAAGGGGGAAGAAGAAGTATCGCGATGCAGCGCGCACGGCCACAATGATATCAGGGTAGCAAGCCTTCAATCTTAACTGTTACTGAAATAAAAGCAAAGTAAAAGTTATATAAAACTGATTTTTGTTTCAGTTACAGTGTTTTGTGCATCTATGAGTTAATCTTCTATTGACTATTTGGTTAGATTCTATACATACGAAAACCATGTTGTATAATTTGTTAAAAGTTTCAAAAGCAGTATTTAACGTCCTAAGTGCGAATAAGCGAAACTTCATTGCTAATGATTATAGACATAGCAACATTCATTATTTTCTTTTCTTCATAATTATTAGTACTCTAAAACTGAGCTAATAAATTCATTGTATTACAACCCGCGCAATGGTCACTCACGTTGTTGCGAGGTTGCCAGAAAGCTGAATTTATGGACTTAAACTTTTTAAGACCTACTAAAGGGTGCGGTCAGATTATAATTGACTGAGTGTATATAGATTAGCACAAAATCTATGCGCGATACATCTGCACTCATAATCGAAACAATTATTGTGAACTTCTTTTCTAGCATCTAAATATTTATTCATTCATTTGCAATTGTGAGATGCATTTGGACGGAGCTTGACGTAATTGAATAAGATGATGATCATGTTTATCATACAGGATGATGAAGTGCACTTGCACATCATAACGCATAATTTAATTAAAACACGCTGACAAGGCTATCACACTTAACTTTATTTTAAAACACACAGAAAGCGTAACACTCTCAATGTTCTAACAACATCTTCCTCAGGTGACACATTAATAAACACTTACAGTTCATAAAAAGCATCAGAAGGCCAAGAAATCCTTTTTAAGTAAACCGCCAATCAAGTCCCAGAATTTGTTTACTTTCTAAATCTTGGACGTGATTGGTGGATTGCGTAGGTAGGATCTCTTGGATTTCTGTTGCTTTTTATAATTTGTTAGTGTTTATTACTGTGTCACCTGAGGAAGATGTTGTTAGAACATTGAAACTGTTACGCTTGCTGTGTGTTTTAAAACTAAAGTTAAGTGTGATAGTCTTGTCAGCTTGTTTTAATTATATTAAGTATAGATACAAGGCCTCAAAAATCCCAAAACAGTAGTATATCAGTAAGATATTACTTCTTGCCTGTGGTATTGATGGAGACTGTGGGAGTCCTGTTTAAAAAAGAGTTGTTAATGTGCCAATATTGGCCAGTTGAACGACAGGTGTGGGGTAAAGTGGTAAACACCAAAATAAGGAATATCCAAGTCGTGTAGAGAATACATATATTTATGATTCTATCTTAAAGATAAAAGAGACTGAGTGGACAGTTAATATAGTAGTAGAGGCTTGCAAGACCAATTCGAAATGGAATGGTAGGGTACAGCCTTCGAATACCTACTTAAATACAATATGGTCGGAAATAAAGTATCCCGAAATGCAGCACATGTACTGATGTGTGGAATTTGAATTGACTTTTAATGCGCAATGTTACACAGACAAACGTTCAAGCAATAAAAGACAACATGTGATGAAAAACAGAAAAGACAGCACACAAATTACTCACTACATATGCTCCAAGTTTACACCATCCAATACCATTTTTATAGCAATGCTGCAAGCTCTCAAACATAACCACAATTGTATCCCGTGAAATTGAATACAACATACCAATGATATTCAATTTGGGTCATACAATATTACGAGACACAATAACACGGTATACACGCCCCTTCAGTGCGTCCCAATACTAATCATCATGCGCGTTGATCAGGTAAGTGGGCAGGACATGGATAGTCTGTTTGCATTGAGATTAGGCGGTCTTGAAAGTGATGTTATAGAAGATGAAAATATTTTCTAACGGTGCGTGCAGTGACACCATCTTGCTAAAATCAGTGTGTGTAAAAACACAGGTTTCTAGTGTCTGACCGCTTTCTTTCCTGCGTTTTTTTGCGTTGATACTGCAATGGACTCGTTTCACTGAATTTTTCAACTAGCAACACCACTATGGGCTTTGTTGGATGAGGTTTGTGGTACGCTGACTCAAGTAAATTGCAAAGAAGTTTCACACGTCATCCACCACTTCGGCCACTTTTGTATCAGCGGAAAAAAAGTGCTTTACAACAAATGCCTATTCATAAACACTCATAGTCTTTACGGATCGTCTTTCACTACACCTGTTCTCTGCAAGAACTAAAATCCCACTTGGATTGCACTGCTCTACACTCTTAACACTATTAATAAAGTATCGTGTTAAGTATAGTGTTGCCTCCAAATCCGGGATATCGAGGAGGTGGGTTCCAACCCGACGGTTACCTGTTGCGAACCTTAAAACCTAAGCCGAAGGCAACCGTGAGGTTTGATACTTTTGGGGTTTATCGCGTATCATACGGTAGACACATAGGGATTAACAAGCTCTAGGAAGGGCACATAAAGGCATACGCCCTTCTGTAAAAATGGGATTTATTGACTCAGTGTTACAAAATCCAATCGAAGGAAGATTGACTACTAGAACTCACCAAATCAAGAAATTGCTTAAGATAGCAAACAGTGTCTCACTTACCAAATGCAGGTGGCCAGAGACGGGCTTCCAACCCAGAGCCGGTGGACGAGACAACTGGCTTGCTGTCCTAAAATTGTCTCCTACTCATTAAACTTAATTAATGGCTCTGATTATTGAGGACCATGGCACTGGCACTGGTCTTGGCACTGGCAACTGGCAGACTTTTACCAGAAAGACAGTGTGAAAGCTACAGTTGGTGAATGTCTTCAAGTGTCAGAGTGCAGTGACCTCGTGGCACCGTTATTTAGACACGCTCTAGAATTTTGTGGAGTGCTTTCCTGTTTTCTTGCATTCCATCGTGTCTGGTTCATGAACAGTGGTGGATCTAAAGCTGTTACCTCACAGTGAGACCTTCTTACCTCAACAATAGCATTGCCGACTTTTAGTGTACTTTATTCCAGGTCACATTGTATATGAATTTAAATGATAGAATAGCTCAATAATTACGATATTTTCTCCCTTCAGCAAACTGTCATTAGGGAAAATTATTTTCAAGATCTTCAGAAGCCAAATTGTTCGTGTCTCACACAATTCCACACCCTAGTGCAATTCTGGTTCTAAAGTGGTGGCTTGTTTGTTGTTGTTATTATTTTTCGATGAAGTATAAAATATTGCTGAAAACACATACTATATATTTTTTGGTTGATAAACCTGTTCAAGATAAAGATAATAACCAATGCATTAAATAACAATGGGGATTAGAGAACTCGCAAGTTCTTTTCCGCAGTAACAAACATTTGCACTGAATTTCAATCTGGGTAAGATTAAGCCAGTTTTCCGCACGAAAATCTCCACAAACTTTTCTAGTATTGTTCTCCGAATGCCCAGCAGTCTCTTTCTTTCTTTCTATTTTTCTTTCTTTCTTCATTTCCAGCCATAATTGAACATAACCATGCTTTCTCGATCATCTGAGCTACATGACCTCTCAATCTTAATTGTCTTGATTTCAGTGAAGAAAACTTTATATGCTGCCCTTGATTATAGAGATTTAAATATTATGTAGATAGAGGACACGTTCATCAGGTCCCGGTGCAGTCCTCTTTTGCATTCTCAATATGTGTAAATGATGGGATCTATAACATGGATCAGTATGATTGGATAAAATGAACCAGTATGGATAACAAACTATTCTAACTGACTCATTGAAACAACAAATGATTTCATAACAGCAATGTTTCGGAAAATACCAGTAAAGCAAACTATTTACTCCTAGTATAACATTTTTTTTAAACCTTATACACATGGCCCTCCATGGTATTGTATACACATTAACCTAAGTAATGTTATTAACAAATTAACATAGAAAACTACATTGAAGCTCAAGTAAAAGATGGCGTATGTAGGAACATGGTATTTACAAAATTGTATACACTAAAATTAATAATAATTTTTGTAGGTTCTATTGAAGTGAAACAATTTCCCAAGGAAGACCTACATTCGAGGAGAGAAAGTTAGTTCTGAGGTCGTGTTGGAATTTAGGATATGGCAACGAGGTTCAAAGTCAGTCAAAAAAGTAGTTCGGCAAGAATTCATCCACGCGGCTTACCATGGCTCATATCAGAGACAGCTGTGTGGCGAATTTCACTCTGCATGACGTCCAGAAGCATAGGTATAGAATGAAACGTACATTCCCACAAAGGCAAGAAGAACAACACACTAAATATTTCTCCGATGGCTGAATAAATCTCTGAGCCAAGCGCCTTGTGACATAGGATTATTCATTGGCAGTGTTCATCGCATTTTGTAACGCAAAAGAGGAAAATTTGCACTCCAAGACTAGTGCAAAGTTTGAATGAAGATGATCCGAACAGAGCAATTTCTGAACAATACAATGTACAATCTGAACAAAACAACCAGTTCCAGTTTCAGTTTGTTGGTCTGATAAGAGCACCGGTAAGTTAAACGGTTAAATTAATTGTGATAGTTGTACGCACTGGTCACTTCATAGTTCCCAGAAGAACGCCATAATTGTTAAGATTATGTAGACTTTTGGATCGTACTGTACATTAGTTTGCAACAACATGTACGTATCTGTTCAACAAAATTGCAGCAAAGTAATTATGCCATTAGATCATTATGCAATAAAGATAATGTGAAACTCGTGGGATGTTTCCATTCTTCATCTTGCTTAAGAACAAGATCTGCTCAAGTCTCCTTTTTGGAAAGAATCCTTAACTAATTTGCACAAAACTATGAAATATTACCCTTTGAATTTTATAATAATGACAATAAATAAAAAGGTCTTGGAAACTGAATAAGAATAATAAACTTTAACCATTATTGAAAAGTTACAAGAAGCATGTGAGTTAGAAACAATTTGTTAGTCGATACGTTCTCTATCACATCCTTGGCATTTAAAAATGGGAGATTTAAGTAATAAAATAGAAAACTAACGAGTAAGAGGAATTAAACTGGTGATCTTACTAGAGTTTCAATCTTAGATTCAAACATTTTAAACAATACAATAGCGGAATGATACAATATACAACTTTGTAATCAAAACGTTTAGTGAATTCCTACTCCGAATGTCGCATTAAGCTGCCATAAGAAGACTGCACGTCTTAAGAATTGGGGGGACAATGAAATCGCATGCAATTTAAACTGATAGGAGGATATTAAAAGAATGTTCAGCTTTTCGTTTCCATGACAAATAATTGGATATATATAATTTTAATTTATCTTTTATTTATCAGTTTCCTTTAAAAGGAACGAGCTTTAAACGTTGCAATCTTTAGTTAACATTATGATAAATTTAGGTTGTTCATATCATGTCCACGAATGATATGGAAAGGTCATTGATCTCTCCCAGCGTAATATGATTATCCTCGTTATTCCATTGGTCTACCTATTTAAAACATATACTTGTATTTAAAACGTTCGAATAACATGATGATTTCAATTCAATTTGGCTAAATGTAGCATGTGCTCCCTTTACACCTTATTTATTTAATCATTCTCAAATATTACATTAATTTTATTAATATAACAATATTTATTTTTCTGTATTACGAGGATTTTCTTGTCAATTTTTACCTGATCTCCCTGTCTACCTTCATTTTCCAGTACTAACGTCATATTCCTAACACACCGGAGAGGAAGATTCACTTTTTTATTCATCTTTTCTTGCAACAGAAAAGGTGATTACATCACGCGAGCATAATATTTCAAAATTCCAATTTTATCTCCCTCCAGACAGAGGTGGAATATGAAACCCCATCATCTATTCGCAAGAGAATAGATGTTCCTGTCCATCTTCTATAATGCTGTTGCGACAGTGCGTAACAAATTGCGAGATATTTTAGCTTTGAAAAGGTCCCTCAGGCTTCTTAATAATGTTAAACTTCCTTTTTCTTCTTTTTTCTTTCTCTTCTTCTTCATGATGCAGTGCAATTATTATCTATGCAGTAGCGCCACACAGATCTAGTGCAAGAACTATTCTTCATACATGTTTTAAACTATACGCATTCTGATGTTCATGCATTATTTAGGCCTCTAGACTTTTTCAGTTAAATTGTTAATAAGCGAGATATGTTTACTAAGAAAGTTTCATGTTTAGCGTTTTTTTTATGTAGAAATGGGTATTCAGAGGAAAAAGATAAAGGTATGCTCTTTCTCTTCTCCTGAGAGGAACATAATTTTAATGAAATTTGTAAATTATGCGTAAAATCTTGTTTGCAAACTTAGTTTCATCTCCTATACGTCAGTGTCACTATGCATAATTAAAATCCCTAAAGGCATTAGTTACTGGTATTCGTTCTCAATCTCTCAATAATTTTAATTGTGTGTAGATGATAAACAACTACATTATTTCTGAAGAATATACAAAAAGGTACGAGACATGGGACTTGTAACAATATAAAACAAAAAGTAATGATGCTTAGTTTTATATTGTATTCAAAAGGAAGAAATTTCAAAATGCATTTCAAATTTGTTATCAGTAAGATTTTTAAAGCACGCAATATATAGGTGGTATAGAAAATCCAATTTGGCGGGAGAGAAAACAGCTGAAGTATGATTGTTAGGAGACTGTTATACACGATTATCTAATAACTAGCCAGAGTATCCGCCCGTTGGTGAGGGGTGTTTGGAACACAAACAGATGAGATCTATGGTTCTAGTATTATTACTGCAGTTATTACTTTATCTACAACTACTGCAAATTACAACTAGTACTGCTGCATCGACAACAACTACAATAACAACAGCAACAACAACAACAACTACTAATAAATTGCGACATGTCAAAGATAACATTCTATATTGAGTTCCAGGTGTATAAAAATGAATTGTAATTATGGAGAATTGTACATCAATCAGGCAAAAAGAACTCTCTAAAATAGAATCAAAGAGTATCAGAAACATTGTAATAAGGGCAATACGGGGGAATCAGAGGTCACAGAACATTGCTACATATCAAATCAAAGAAATTACGACTGGGAACGTCGTGCAGCTAGGCCACCCAATTAAAACCTTCTGATAATATAATCGTGTCTGATAGAGATGAATATCTCTCCTTTCCTCCGTCTCTCCCTCGTAACGAAAATCAGCAAACAACATGAGCAAAGAGCTTTTCCAAATTTACATGCAAGATGAAACAATATATATAACATGATGCAGGGATAAATTTAAACACACAAAATAAAAAGCTGAAACCGATTGATGTGTGTTAAAATATGACAAAAAGATCAGAAGGAGAGAGAAATTGCAAGGGAAGAACAGAGAGAACCGATAAAAATATAGAACGTAAACGTAGTAAAAAATCGAAAGAACCTAAAATTATAAAGTGCAATACCCAGAAATCCAACAGCAAGAACTTTTGGATTTTACATTTTTTTAGGGCAATTCGAATATGTAGACGGGTGATTTAAAAAAATATTAACTCATTTTCAAACTGACAACCAAAGTTGGTGGTCAGAATAAATACTCATGATTTCCAGTGGAACCTGAGAGTTCTGAGACACATCTAGGATAATGTCAAAACGTTAGCATACATATTTTGTGTGCGCGTGGTTCGGTTGCAAATTCGGTTGGGTACATTGAAAGTACTGATTCGTAGTACATTGTAACATACCCAGTAGCTAATGTAGGCCATAGCTTCCATTCCAGAATATTAATGCAAATCAAACATAAGAAGAAAATTAATGAATTACAATTTTTCTGGTAAATTTCTAACAAAAAGAGCCAAGATTACAAGTCCAAACTGTATCAAAATGAAATGTTACAAATGTTCAACAGCAAAATTGACATATTTGTTACGGGCATAGCAAACCTTATATGTTCTATGTCTCAAAGCATGAACGAAGAACATTTATCCGTATTAGTATGTTGATAAATTATAGGATGGAAACTAGTTTTGTGACAAACTAATATAAAACATATTTCTTGTATCGAAATAACCAAAACAGGAGGATAGTTTCTACTAATTTATGAAAATTTATCTGTTCCACGTGCCGTTCTGGATTCCACCTATTACGAATATGACGTTCTAATAATTACAGCAATAATGAACTATTGTATATAACAATTCGCACAGACAGAATGAACACGCCGAAGCTGAAATGGGTCACCAAGGATTTCGGTTCAGGTTTTGGGAAGGGTCACCAGGTATAGGATTCGAACCTGGTGTGACCCGGTGAGCCGGATGACAAGGATAGATTTTTAAAAATTATTTCCTTGCATTTGAACAGTGGTACGAGGACCGGGGATATTACCAGCAGAAAACGAACAATTTACTCCGAAATTTCCAGTTAATTATATTTTCCACATCGGATCAATCGGGTCCTTCAGGTCAAGTTTTGATCTGTGTCACTGGGTCGCCGTGTCACTTTTATTCGGGTCAGACCTGCTCACTGGGTCATCAAAATTGAGCCGGTTTCAGCTCTCAAAATCCCACACGCACAGCTAGAGAGAGTGTGTGTGTATGTGTGTAAGAGAGAGAAGCAATAAGTAAGAGAAAAAGATAAAGATGAATGCAGGGAGATAAAGAGACAAAGACATAATAAGAAAACATCAAGAAAGAGAGGGAGAAAGAAAGACCAATGCAAAACATGAAAAATACATTACCATTATGCTAGAGAACACACACACACTGTTTACTCTTATTCTAGTCATTGATGCCTCTTAAGTTCTCTAGCCAGAGATGAATCTCCGTTTGCAGTTTTCATTTTATGTGGAGAAACCGTTAGCTGGTTGGTAATCGAACCCAGGTTTTCATAATGAAAGTCAGAAACTATAACGATTACTTTACATGTTATGCTGTCCAAAAGCTGCTCCACAAATAGAATAATGTTTCTTTCTAAAAACAATAACATTAAAAATGTATACTTCAGGTCAATGGTGTGTTCTTAATTGTCGTGTTAACCCCCATAGAGTTTATTATGTCTTTCCCAGCTAACATTCGTAAATCGTCTTCTTCTCTATCGTGACCCAGGAGTTTGATTCCACATTCTAAAGGATCCTCCGTTTAGTAAGAGAAGTGTCTATTCGACTATTTACAGTCGCTTTGTAAAAAAATCCCTTGGCTAAAAGAGGGTTTGAACTGATGCTAACTAGTTTTATTGCTGAGAAGTCGACCTCGTTACCCCTGCACCATCATGCTCGTTTAAATTATTAAAAAAGTAATATTAAATTCAGTTTTAGAGCTGATGTTTGGAAATAACTGGTTTTCTTCCTGTAAGTTGTTTACAACGAAGTGCACGTGAAAATTTATTTATTCGACGGCCTATAGACAAATTAGTGCCCGTAATGTACGGAATAACAAACATTCCAGCAAAATGGAAAAATCGATAATATTTCCTGCAGTAAATTCCCCGTGCAAGTTCAAAACTCATACTTATAAGAATAAGTATTGTTGTTATTATTATTATTATTACAATGAAACGTCCGATAATGAACATTTTAATTCACCTGCAGAATAGCATTGAAAGAAACTCTATCAATAGAATATATTAAAAATGAACACGGACAGCTTCATGATGTTTTCTTTTAATGTAATAAATCTCTATAGCGGACAAGGCTCATATGGTTGTCATCTGTAAAGGTTTCTGCTTATTTGTTTTCAGATGTATGTCATTTTCTTATCGCGAAGACAAATGCAATTACTGAAATATATGTCTGAAATATAAATGTATGTTTTCCGTGGGGCTACAGCCTCCTCCTTGTTGCTATGAAAAAAATGCACTAAGGTTTATTTACCTCATCTTTTAATCGAAAGAAACTGGGGTTTCTAGGCAGTAGTCTTCAACGAAATTATTAAACACCTAACTCGCTTAATGCAATATACTGTACCTAGAATACAATAAATCACAATTGGAAGTAAGAGAATCTGTTTCTGTTACGAGACAGGAGTCCCGTAGAACATAGATCGTTTCCAATGAATACTATCTTGCACATCACCACAATAAACAAACTTCGATGATATGTTATTTAGCATTCTCAACTCTCACGAGTGGGTTGGTGAGTTCAAACCCTGGGAACATAATTTTCTTTTGTTCTAAGTATAGTGAAGATTTGCCGGCAAGTTGGCAAAAATCAATTTGATCTATTTTTTTAAATATCCGTGTTAATTTGTCTAACGTCTTAATAGAGGAGAAGATATAACTGATTCAATTCTGTCGAATTCCTTTTCATCTTCTTGCATGTAATTCGATTCGCATTTTTAGAAAAGGAGAAGTAAAACTCTTCTTTCCATATGATTGAAAAAATATATTTTACGGTTATTAACCTAAATACTTACATTCCATGAACAGTATTATTTTCTTTCCAATGAAGAACTAAGTTTCAAAATTGTACCATGGGAATCGAACATCTCTAGTAGAGTAAAGTAACTATGCCTCATAACTCTTTCGATATCAAATATTCTTGCAGATTTCTCCAGAAGTATATA
Organism: Lepisma saccharinum; assembly: GCA_022664845.1. Classification (NCBI taxonomy): domain Eukaryota; kingdom Metazoa; phylum Arthropoda; class Insecta; order Zygentoma; family Lepismatidae; genus Lepisma; species Lepisma saccharinum. Next base: position 21,662 of record JAGDQP010025090.1, read on the forward strand.
TTTTGTTGTTCACAAAATACAAAAGATATTTGTATTTGTGTGTTTGTCTTCAATGAAGCTTCCTAACTAAGTTGGTATAGATGAGAGACGGTATCTTTATCTCGAAATCTCTTTTGATGTCTCGATTGAAATGCTTTTCCTAATACAATAAACGCTTTCAACTGATGTTTTGAAGTTTTAATACTTTCGCGACGAAGCTCTTACGATCACGATAAATATAGCAGACGGCAATTTTTTCCTGTATTTTGAAAAATAATAATTTCAGTAGGTAAAGGAAAGAGGCATAAACCACACATGAAATGAATTTGAGAACGTTATTTCGTAATAAAAATAGTGTTACTTCCAGAAAAATGCTTGGACTCCGCCACCTTGAATTATTATGCTGCTAGGGGATATACTTGGGCTTAGTCGTGAATATTAAACCCGACTTAGTCGTAGTTTACTAAAGAAATTCGACATTGAATTAAAAAATCTGATAGAAGAACACAGCAAATGTGTCAGAGTGCTACTATGTCTTCAAGCGCATATTGCTTAGATAAATCAACACACCACATTTCGTGTGCAGCACACGCGCTGTAGAAAGCTGCGTTGGTGTAATCTCATTCATCGGACTTGTCTAATCAATGTAAACCTTATTTCTCGGTTTCACATCACCATTGGGCAGTTATGCTAGAATATTCTTAAGGAGAAAGATGTCGAATGTCAGCAAAACTCTATATTTGTTTAAGGAACTAAGGTGGTGTGCAAAAGCCGATGCATTCAAGGCTACATCAGATTCCAGAACGCCTTGAAGATGATTGCTGAAGATGGCAATTAGAAGCCAGAGACAACGTGGCTTAACATCTACTAAATGATCTGTCAAAGAAGAAAACTTTCATCATGGAAGATTTCTGGGCTGTTATCCTACACCGAATCAACGGAGTCAACAAATCCCTACAAAAGAAAACAATAGAACTTCAAACGGATGTCAAACTTCTGAATTCACTGCTCGAGTCTTTTTAATATCACAATAAAAAATACTACAGGAGGAAGAAAAATGAAAAAAAATGGATGCTCACCGTTGACATCCACTGATTTGAACTTATTTTACGGCCTTTAGGCAACTGAAATTTGCTGATAAACGCAAGTATTTACGCGTAAGAAGGAAAACATGACGGCAATGGAAAAATGAAAGAGGTTGTACTTCGAAGATGAGAGAAGTTCAAGATTGAGACTTACATACCAACATTGGATAAGTTATAATTAGAGCTTTCCGCTCATCTGGAGTGGGTTCCTTGTTGATTTCTTTTCAAAGACAGACTCCAAAATTATAGAAGCCACCCAAAACTTTAGAGATAATTATCCTGAGGACATTTCGTTGGAGTTGGCAGATGAAATAGTTCAAGTATTTCATATCACAGCTCGAATATTTGAAAGCTAATGAAATAGTACAGAGATCGCGACAGTAAAAACTGAATTTTGAAGACATGATACAATCAACGTTCCAAAAGTTAAAATAGCGTTAAGAATTTATAGATGTCTCATGACCACGAATGCTTCTGGCAAAGGAAAAGTTTCAAAGTTAAACAGCTAAAAATTGTCATCAAGCTTCAATCGCACAAGAACAACTGAACTCACTTGCTCTTATGTCCAGTGAATACAACATCTCGCAAACGTTAGACTTTCAAAATATTCTGAAAGATATCACCTCCAAAAATTGCGGAAAGTTAATGTTTAAAGATTTGTTAGTGTATTATTACTAATAATAATATTGTGTAGTATGGCAACTGAATACAACGGCTTGCAAATATTTGACTTCCAAGATATCTTAAAACATGTCACTATAAAAATTGAGCAAATTAAATATTTGAAGTTTGGTTCGTTTTTCTAAACTATTTTTAAAAATGATATTTTGTATTCAATAATATTGTTTAATAACATTTTAAAATTTTCATATAATAATATGTTATTGTTTTTTTAAAAATATATCGTTAATACTTTTTAAGGTTTGTATACTAAAATTGGTTTATTAGAATTGTTGGTTGGCAAAATTTAAAACGTGTTAGAATATAATTTGCGAAATTTCCACGAGATTTCGACGGCCTAGGATCCACCCCAAAATTTAATGCGTCACTATGTGATTATATGGACATTTTCAGCGGATTTATGTTTTAAGGAGTAGGAAACGAGTACAATGTCGCAATAAGAGAAAGCTGAAGGTAATCCTATTTCTAATATAGGAACACGCTAAAAACTTGAGTTCTAAATTACGAATTTTAATTCTTCACCAACAAGATGCTAGTGATATATTTACAATGCATGTTTAAACATTGCCGAATCTTTCTCGTTCTCTTCGTGAGAAAAAGGGATTAAGAGCACTGGAGCGTAATGCCATGGCAATGGCGTGCACCTTAAATTTCATTAAAATAGCTTTATTAGAATTGTCCAAGTCTCAGCTAGCCAAACTTTCTTCCATGTATAGAGTGCAATGGATATATTAAACCTTTATTTTTATTTACAAAATGTAATATTGCTTTAAATATGTTGTTAAGACACTGTTTAAAACAATATGATGACTGTTTTTAATGTTAAGGATCTATAGTTTAGTAATCAAGCAAACAGAATTATGCGTAAATCCATTTGTTATTTCTTATGCAGCATTCACTCGCTGTTTGATTGAATTTATCATAAAATTATGAATATTACGCAGTTTCATTTTTAGTTTTTCAAATCATGTATTCAGCTATCCTATGGTAAATTAATAAATATTCAGATGAATTAACACTATATTTATTGAAATCCTGTCGATTACGTATTGCTTCCTACTTCTTAAAACTGTACACAAAATTTCCTATCTCTTTATATTTTCCTGAGTCAAATATCCATTTACAAACGTCATGTCTAATAACTTTTCCCATTCGTGTAAAAGATGGCGTCGAGGAAACCTAATTTTCACCAACTTGAGTGGTGGATGTGAACTTGAAAGGTGTGAAATGATAGAACTCCACGATCGAGCTCCCAAAGTTTTGGAAGAAAGAAATCAGTCAATACAGTGAGTAACTTTATTATAAAGACTACGAGGCAGCGGAGGTTTCGTGCGGAATATGTTGGTGCATACTTCGGGAGATATTGGTCCTTCAATATATTTCAATAAGAATTGTATGAGAACGATATCCACGTTGATGCAGGCAAAGTAACGACTGAAGTCTTACTGTCTGACCGAGGTGGTAAAACACAACAGAAAATGCGGTAAATATCATCTTAAATGGACGTGGGAAGCATTATCAGAGAATGGTGTATCAGGAGGTCAACACCTTGAAACCAACTTCCGAACAGTACTTAAAATATTATAATTGAATATGTTATTGTGAAAAGGGATCCGAGTCATATTTTCGAGAGAGACGACAAAAACGATCTTCTTTAACACAGTAAGGATATGATGTATAGTTCTTTTGGACTATACTGTTCTGGTAGTTGGATCAGGACAATTTGTGATGCAAAACATGCGTCTACCCTCAGAAAGCCTGAAACAAGCCATAACTTAAAACCACCAAAAAAGTGACTCAGGTCCATTTCTACAATAACATATTAAATACGAAACCATCAGTACGGTTCAGAAGTGGAAATTTTGGACTTGTGTCCACCCCATACGCGAGAACTGACCACGGATTTAGACTCTTCATTCCAAGAGACAATGGTTTGATCCTTTAGTATTGGTGTTTCGACGATTGATAGTACGTAGTTTATGTGTGGATATCTATTACCCATCGTGCTGACTTAATTCGGCAGATTCATATGTAACCAGTCGTACACTGCAGTTAGGTTGGTTGCATAACATTTCAGGTTCCCAAAAGAAACATCATCAACATGCACGGCAGTGCATGAGCCAAGTTCTTCACGTCAGAAAACGTTAGCACTGCCAGAAGCATGTTATACAGGAACAAGAGTTTATGGCAAAATCGACGATTTGGGGGCCCCGTAAGAGGAAAGATGTTAAAGATAGGAATATGAGCTTTTGCCGTTAAGGAGATATGGTAAATATGTGCAGATGTACAAAATTTCATATTCGTATCTCAAACTATGTTCAAGTTGTGGACCCCTGAAATTGCACATTTTAGGCTAACTGACTCACTCACTCACTCACTCACTGACTGACTGACTCACTCACTCATCATATTGTTTAGGGTGTTTGGGGTAAGCTAGAAACATGAAATTTGGTATGAAGGTAGAGGATGATAAGTAGATAAAGGAAAAATTCCGACATTTTGAAAAGGTCGCCATCTTGGATTCAAAATGGCCGCCAAACCTAAAATTTCAAAGAATACACAGCCTAAACGGCTAAAGATAGAACAGTGAAATTTGGTATGAAACTACATCATTGGTAGCAAATTAAGAAAACTTTTTAAAAATTTGAAAAAGTCGCCAACTTGAATTCAAAATGGCCGCCAACCCTAAACTTTTAAAGAATACACAGCCTAAACGGCTGCCGCTAGAATAATGAAATTTAGTTTGACAGTACAACATTATTTGTAGATTATGAAAATATTACAAAATATCTCTAAAGACGCCATCTTGGATCCAAAATGGCGGGCGTCATAAATCCATTTTCCAACTGCTTGAGCCAGAGATAGGAAATTTGGCATAATGATGTATTATCAAGAGTAGTTTAGGAAAACATAACAACGTTTTAAAAAATTCACCATCTTTGATTCAAAATGGCAGCTGAAATACCATTTTTCACATCGTTCGAGATAGAGAAATGAAATTTGGTATGACAGTGTATCATCACGAGTATGTCACGAAAATATAAGAAAACGTTAAAAATGTGTCCATCTTTTATCCAAAATGCCCGCCTAAGCCCCACTTTATAATGACTGAAGCTAGAGAAACGAAATTTGGTATGAAGGTGTACCATTACGAGTAGGTTAGAATAAATTCGGCTCGTCTCCCCTACTAGGTTACAGTTCCCAGCTGGAGCCTGATTGCAATAAAGGGGTTCGCCCCAGCGAGGCCATCTTGGAATTCTGGGGGCAGCGCCCCAATGAGGCGAAGCGAGTATATACATTACACAAGTGTAAAAAGCTGCGAAATACGAGCAAAAGCACCAGGGGTGCAAACTGTCCAGTCAACTCCTTCAACCTTAAAAAGTGGTGAAATGGAATATGGATGAGCCTAGTTCCTCGTGCCAACTTCCAATACTCCTGCGTGTCCCACCTAGTTTTACTCGTCATAAACGTTAGCATTGCCAGGAGCATGTTATAAAGGCAGAATGTGGACGTTTCCCCATTCGGACGCAGCGCTCTGGAGTATGAGGGGATATCTGCATCATGTGGCGCAGTGCACTGCAGATTCTGGTTGTGATAAAAAGACGCAGTTCCTCCAAACTCCTCAAGTTCGATGCGCGGCCTGCCGTGGGATTCTTGGCGCAGCGACGCGAGCGAATCGAGGGGAGTATCAACACGTACGGCAGTGCATGCAGCCGAGTTCCACGTGTCACAAAACGTCAGCATGTTATACAGGAAGAAGAGTTTATTGCGAAATCAGCGATTTTGAGGTTCTGTAAGACAAAAGATGTTAAAAATTGAAATATGAAATTTCGAAGT